>ML265846.1:0-36684 GCA_005239495.1 Nicotiana undulata | reverse complement strand
GGGGGAGGGGGACGCTAGGGAGAAGAAGAAGAAGAGAGAAGGAGTGAAATTAGGGGTTTTAGGTTTGGGATGTGGGTGAAGTGGGAGATGTGGGGTAAGTAGGTTAGTTTTAGAAAAGGGAGAAAATTAAAAAAAATCAAAAAAATAAAATTAACATACCTCGAGCGTCAGATGTCTCGCCGAGGTCACGCCGCGGTCGCGGGCGAGGGCGAGGGGGAGATTCAGAAAGTTCGTGTTTTTCCGCGGTCGCGGTGAGCTGAATCAGAAAAGTGTGTATCCTACTGCAGTCGCGCCGCGGTGACTGTGTCTCGATTTTGGCTATATTTTTCTCACACATTTACCTTACCAGAGTTGTGTCTTGACCTTGTATTTGCTAAACATACCTCCAAGCTTGCCCTGCACACTCGATAATGGGTTAACCCCATGTACATCAATTACAACACACACAAAAGAGAAAATAACTAAAATCATGGGTTCCCTCCCACGCAGCGCTTGATTTAACGTCGCGGCATGACGAATACAACAATCAATGGGTTGCCTCCCATGAAGCGCCTGATTTAACATCGCGGCACGATGCAAGCTCTTGCTATCACTCCTCAGTTGTTAATTGGGGCTCCTCCAGAGTTATAACCACACTGCCCCCTTTTTCTTCACTCATACCAAGGTAGTGTTTCAACCTCTGCCCATTCACCGTGAATTTGTTTGTCCCATCTTCCGATTCAATCTCTACAGCTCCACTTGGGAACGATTGCACTACTTTGAACAGTCCTGACCACCGGGACTTCAACTTACCCGGGAACAATCTCAGTCCTGAGTTGTATAGTAGCACTAGTTCGCCTAGTTTGAAGTGTCGATCCAAGATGTGTTTGTCATGCATCAATTTCATCCTCTCTTTGTATAATCAAGCACTCTCAAATTGGAATCGGAATTCCTCAAGCTCATGCATCCCATTAACTCTGTTGGTGCTCGTTGTTTCCATGTCCAAATTCAATTGTTTCAGTGCCCACAGTGCCTTGTGTTCGAGCTCAACCGGAAGGTGACAAGCCTTACCAAATACCAATTTGTATGGTGACATACCAATCAAAGTTTTGAAGGATGTGCGGTATGCCCACAGTGCATCATCTAGTTTCATGGCCCAATCAGTTCTTGTTGCATTCACCGTCTTCGAGAGGAAACTTTTGATTTCCTAGTTGGATACTTCAACCTGCCCGCTCGTTTGTGGGTGATATGGCAAGGCGACCTTATGGTGAAATCCATACTTCTCCAACAAGCGTGCGAACTGGTTACCCCCCTTGCAACATTGGTTGGGAGAGCAACTGCTTCGACCCACTTGGAGACATAGTCAACGGCGACCAGTATGTACTTGTTACCGTAAGAACTGACAAATAGCCCCATGAAGTCGATCCCCCACAAGTCGAATACTTCAACATCTTGGATTGTGGTCATTGGCATCTCATGACGACGGGATATGTTGCCCGTCTTTTGGCATTCATCACAGCTTTTGACCCAGGCATGCGCGTCTTTGAATAATGTAGGCCAGTACAGGACTGATTCTAGCACCTTTGCTGCTGTCCGGATTCCTCCACAGTGTCCCCCGTAAGCTGAAGCATGACAGGCCTGCAAAACAGAGGTTTGATCTTGCTCGGGGATACCCCGCCGAATCATGTTATCAACACATATTTTGAACAATAAGGGCTCATCCTAATAATAATTACGACAATCCCGGGAAAACTTTTTCTTTTGAGTGGAAGAGAATCGTGTGGCACTATACCACATGCTAAGTAGTTAGCCATATAAGCATACCAGGGTGCCTCTTCCATTGTCATCGCCAGTAAGTTTTCATCCGGGAAAGTCTCAATGATATCTTCAATTTATATTCTCTTTTCTGCTCCTTCCAACCTCGAGAGGTGGTCTGCCACTTGGTTGTCTGTCCCCTTTCGGTCACGAATTTCCAGGTCAAACTCTTGTAGCAACAGAACCCAGCGAATCAGGCGGGCCTTTGACTCCTTCTTTGTTATCAAGTACCTAATGGATGCATGGTCAGTGTAAACAATAACTTTTGAGCCAATCAAATATGACCTGAATTTGTCGAAGGCAATCACTACAGCGAGCATTTCCTTTTCAGTGACCGTGTAGTTCAACTATGCCCCACTAAGCGTTCTGCTTGCATAGTAGATGGGGTGCATTATTTTCTCCTTGTGATGTCCCAAGACCGCTCCTATCACATAATCACAGGCATCGCACATTATTTCAAATGGTTTCTCCTAGTCGGGTGCAACAATAATGGGTGCAGTTACCAGTTTATTCTTCAACTCCTCAAATGCCAACCTGCAAGCATCAGAAAACACAAAGTGCTGGTCTTTTTCAAGTAGCTTACATAAAGGGTTAGCAATTTTTGAAAAATCCTCGATGAACCGCCGGTAGAGTCTGGCGTGACCAAGGAAACTCCTCACTGCTTTCACTTAAGTAGGTGGTGGAAGCTTCTCAACCACATCAACCTTTGCATAGTCTACTTCAATCCCCTTTTTGGACACTCTATGTCCCAGCACTATTCCTTCTTGTACCATAAAATGGCACTTCTCCCAATTTAGCACTAAATTTGTTTCCACAAATCTTTTGAGCACCCTTTTGAGGTTATGGAGGCAATATTCGAATGAATCTCCTACCATGGAGAAGTCATCCATAAAAACCTCCATAATGTCTTCGACCATGTCAGTGAAGATGGCTAACATACATCGCTGGAATGTGGCCGGTGCATTGCAGAACCCAAAGGGCATTCTCCGGAAGGCAAAGATGCCATACGGACATGTAAAGGACATATTTTCTCTATCTTCCGGGGCTATTGATATCTGATTTTACCCCGAGTATCCTTCCAAGAAACAAAAGTGAGAGCGCCCAGCTAACCTGTCCAACATCTTGTCAATGAAGGGTAATAGGAAATGGTCCTTCCGGGTGGCTGCGTTTAATTTCCTGTAATCCATGTAGATCCGCCACCCTGTGACTGTACAAGTTGAGATCAACTCGTTCTTTTCATTTTGTATGACAGTCATTCCACCCTTTTTTGGTACACACTAGACGAGGCTCACCCAATTACAATTAGAGATGGGAAAGATGATGCCCGCGTCCAACCACTTGATCACCTCCTTTTTCACTACCTCTTTCATGTTCGGGTTCAGCCTTCGTTGGTGTTCTTTGGAAGGTTTGTGCCCTTCTTCCAGGAGAATTTTGTGCATATAGAAGACTGGGTTGATACCCTTTTATGTCTGCATGGTCCAACCAATGGAAGTTTTATACTCTTGCAACACCTTCAGTAATTGTATTACCTGGACATCTAGCAAACCAGATGATATGATAACAGGCAAAGTAGAGTCGGGCCCCAAGAAAGCATACTTGAGGTGAGCTGGAAGTGGCTTCAGCTCCAGTTGTGGTGGTGTTTAGATTGATGGTTTGGCGGGTGGTGTGGCTCTTTCTTCCAAATAAAGGGGCTCAAATTGAGGTTCCCTCTTCCAAAATCCTTGACCTTCGACTGCAATGACCCACTCTGCCAACCCTTCGCCATCCATTTCTTCTAAATTTTTCAAACAGGCTCCCAACGGATCTTTGGCAGTAAGGGTCTCATCTTCATCATGTAAGATCACATCCACCGCCTCTACTAGTGAGCAATTTGCATATTCGCCAGATCTCCTCATGGATTATTGGACGTTGAATATCACCTCTTCATCGTTCAACCTCATTTTTAACTCCCCAGTTTCGCAATCAATCAGTGCTCTCCCAGTGGCTAAAAATGGCCTTCCCAAAATGATGGGAATCTCCTCATCCACCTGACAGTCCAGAATAACAAAGTCTGCAGGGAATAAAAATTTCCCCACTTGCACTAGCACATCATCAAGAATCCCTGTTGGTCTTTTAACCGTGCGATCGACCAACTGCAAAAGCATAGAAGTCGGCCTTGCTCTTCCAATGCCCAACTTTGTGTAGATTGCCAAAGGCATCAAATTTATGTTGGATCCCAAGTCGCACAGTGCTTTTGCGAAAGCATAACTACCAATGGTTCATGGGATAGTGAAGCTACATGGGTTAGACATCTTTTGAGCCATGGGTCTAGTCACCACCGCACTGCACGTCTATGTCAGAGTTACTGTGGACAGGTCCTAGAAATCAAATTTTCGTGACATCAGGTCCTTCATCATCTTAGCATAGCTTGGCATTTCCATCAAAGCATCCATCAGAGGAATGTTCAATTGAATTTGACGAAGCATCTCCATGAATTTCCTGTATTGATCTTCCTTCTTTTGCTTTGCCAATCTCTGAGGGAATGATGCAGGCATCACCTTTTGTCCACTGCTAGTTGGTTGTTCTTTGTTGGAATTTTGTGGCATGAGAGGGAACACTTGTTCTGAAACTTGCCCACCTTATTTGGCCTTACCTTTATCTACCTATGCATGTTCAACCACCACTTCTGTCAGTTCTGCTGGTTCATCTACCACAGCTGGAATTAGAGTAGCTGGAGTAGTCTCTCTGTTGGTTTGAGCAATTTCTTGCTCCCTGTCTAAATCTCTCCCATTTCGGAGACTGACTGCCATTAACTGATTCGGGTTTTGCTCTTTTGGGTTGATGTTTGTGTCAGCTAGCAGTGCTCCTTGAGGACGGTTATTTAAGGCCATGAACAGTTGCCCCAGTTGAGTTTCAATCCCCTTTATTGCTGAATCATGTGCTACCAACTTTTCCTGCATTTTCCCATTCGTGCCAATGAGCTGCTGCAACATACCCTTGATCTCCACCATGTTGTTGTCTTGTTGTTGATGAGGTGGTTGATATGTCAACTGTTGTTGGTGATGCTCCTTGTATCCCTGTTGTCTCTGATATGGAACCAATTGGCCTTGGGGTCGCATACCTCTATGTTGTGGCATGTTCGGTCTGTATTGCTGGTTAGCTGCTGGTCCCCACTATTGTCCTCCTTGACTTTGACCCCCGAAATTATTAACATAGTTCATATCCTCTCTGGATCCCTAGTTGTCACCTTCTCCACTCCATGAGAACACATAAGATTGATTGATGCAAGGGGTACACAATCCTCTATTTGTTATATCAACGATATGCAACTGCTTTGTACCCATCTCATAAATCTTCTTAGTCAGTATACTCATTTGAGTCATGAGTTTGGCTATGTTCTCTGCATGGGAATTATTTGGGTCAAGAGGAACTGAATGAATTATTGGTGTTAGAGTTGTGATCGACACTCACCTACACTACTATAAAGTAGCAAGATGAGGGTCTGAGCAGCTTTTACCTGAAGGATCGGGATCGATTCCACAGAGAGTTATGAATATTGGAGTTGAGTTTCTAGGTAATCTAGTAGTGTTTCGTGCTCTTAATTTCACTTTTCATACTTTTTGATTTGGCAATTAGACTACGGTTTATACTAATGGTAATTTGCTAATTAACTAACTAATGTCTTTTTGGTTGTTTTCTTAATGGATAAAAGGCACTAGGGTTATGACTTTCACCTAGGAGAATATTTAACGGGTTCCAATATCTAAGGAAAAGATGTTATGAAGAGGAGTGTGATATAGCCAATGCTCAAATTTACTCACTCTATACCTCTCGGTATTTTGAGTGGCTTTGCCTTAATTGCCTCTCTCGAGGTCAATTGGGTGTCAAATTCATACAAGCAATATAGGCTCAAGTAGGGTTTTACTATCTCTAGGTTTAACCCGTTAATTGGGACTATCAATCTCGTGAATACATCCCAATTCCTTGTTGGGCTGATTTTCTAGACTCAAGTTCTCTTTCTCAAGAAGAACCCAAGTCAAATAAATACCAATTAGTGTTTGCAACCACTAATATTAACATGAAAACAATAAATCAGCCCAAATACCAATTACCCATAAATATCTAACCCTTAATTTAAAGGACCCATAAAACACTCACACTAGGGTTGAGCCACAACCCTAGCTAATGGGTTTACCTACTCATAATAACTGAAGAAATAGAGAAATAGATGAAGCAAAACCCATATAATTGATTTATAAACTAAAATTGAAGGATTCAATGTTGAAATCCTTCTAAAAGTACTCAAAAAATGAATAAAAGTCGTTCACGAGCTCCCCACTATATCTCGGTACAAAGCTTGACCTAAAAATAAGAAAAGAAACTATTTATACTCAACTGAAAATTACGGACAAAAATGCCCCTGTGGGGTCACCGCGGACCGCACAAAATGTATTGCGGCCGCAGTGAGGCTTTTTAGCTTTACAAAACTGGGCTCTGAGCTTGGCCACCACGGTCCGCATAAACTGGACCGCGGCCGCGGTGGCTTCAACGCGGACGGCGAAGAAAGGACTGCGGTCTGCAGAGGTCTTCTAGCCTTCAAGGTTTGGGGTCTCTGATTCTCTTGACCGCGGACCGCTTAGATTGGACCGCGGTCCGCATTGATTTTTCCCTTCAAAACAGTCTGAATCTCACCACCGCGGACCGCATAAACTGGACTGCGGTCCGCGATGACTTTTGCCTTGGAAACATCTTCTCTGAATCTTTCCACCGCGGACCGCATAAAGTGGACCGCGGTCCGCACTGGTCAATATAACTCTGCATGTGCTTGATCTTGGTACTTGTGTAGGTTTAACTCCTTTTTTAGCAGGTCTTTGACTGTATGTCATCCTTTTTGACTAAACCCTGCAACAAGCACAACAAGTAAGCCTTTGGGACTATTTTGCATACAATGTTATCCAAAACTTAAGTACGAAAGAGTGTAAAATAATGTAAAATCCCTAGTTATCAAGTTGTACCTCTCATCATCCACCATGAATTCTGGGCCATCTTATCAAGAAGGATTTTGCACTCAGTGAACGTCTTGCTCAGAAAAGCACCTCCAGCTGAAGCGTCGACATTTGCTTTCAAATTATCTGCTAGTCCCAGGTAAAATCTCTGGTCGAGCATCTGATATGGAATACCATGGTGAGGACACTTCACTAGAATCTCCTTTAATCTTTCCCACGTTTCCTGCAGGGTCTCAGTGGGAATCTGCCTGTACTGTAGTATTTCATCAATCTGTCTGGCAATCTTGTTTGGGGGGTAAAACTTGTTCAAGAACTACTTGACTAATTCCTCCCATGTGGCTATGGAATTGATTGGGAGTGAATTCATCCAAGTCTGAGCTCCCCCAGTCACAGAGAATGGGAACAGTAGCAGCTTGATGGCCTCCGGGGTCACATTTGACTGCCTTTGGGTCACACAAATTGACAGAAAATTTTCAAGTGTTGTTAAGGGTCTTCAATGTGTGACCCGGAGAACAATCCTTTATTCTGCAAGAGATGCAGCATGTTGTTAGTGATCTGGAATGTCTCCGCCTGTATTTCGGGCACAACAATGGCCGTAGCCAAGTTCTCAGTTGTAGGTTGTGCCAAGTCATACAGCGCCGCTTCTGGCACAAGAGGTGCCACCGGTGCTTCGCCTGGCACACGAGGCGCCCCTACTCTATCGTTGGGTACAAGAGGTACCCGGTTGTTTTCATTTCCATTCTCCAAGTTATCCATTGCAGTTTGCGGTACAAAGCTTGACCTAAAAATAAGAAAAGAAACTATTTATACTCAGCTGAAAATTACGGACAAAAATGCCTCTGCGGGGTCACCGTGGACCGCACAAAATGGACCGCGACCGCGGTGAGGCTTTTTAGCTTTACAAATCTGGGCTCTGAGCTTGGACATTGCGGTCCACATAAACTGGACCGTGGCCACAGTGTCTGCAACGCGGACCGCAAAGAAAGGACTGCGATCCGCAGAGGTCTTTTAGCCTTCAAGGTTTTGGATCTCTAATTCTCTTGACCGCGGACCGCGTAGATTGGACCACGGTCCGCTTTGATTTTTCCCTTCAAATCAGCTTTCTGAATCTCACCACTGCGGACCGCATAAGCTGGACTGCGGTCCGCAGTGACTTTTTCCTTGGAAACATCTTCTCTGAATCTTTCCACCGCGGATCGCATAAAATGGACCGCGGTCCGTGTTGGATTGGCCTTGGGAAGCACTCTCTGAATCTCTTCAGTGCAGACCGCATAAAATGAACCGCGGTCTGCACTGGTCAATATAACTCTGCATGTGCTTGATCTTGGTACTTGTGCAGGTTTCACTCCTTTTTTAGCAGGTCTTTGACTGTATGTCATCCTTTTTTACCAAACCCTGCAACAAGCACAACAAGTAAGCCTTTGGGACTATTTTGCATACAATTTTATCCAAAACTTAAGTACGAAAGAGTGTAAAATAAAGTAAATTCCCTAGTTATCAACTCCCCCAAACTTAAGCTTTTGCTTGTCCTCAAGCAAACTAAATAAGCCCCACCCTTTTTTTTGGAATAAGTCCAAGAAAATTTAGCTGCCTTAAGGTAACCTCTTCTAGCATCAATTGGACTAACAATTTCCCTCAATGCAAATGAATCATTAACAACTTTTGAGCTTTAAAAATCATGGATTTCAGTGCGATACAAGAGCATCAAGAGTTGACTCGACACATCAACGAAACTCTTACTAATACTTTGGTCATTGTGGAACCAAAACTCATATCCTCAACTCTCCCTAAGAAAACCTTAGTTTAAGATTGTAACACTCAAAACGAGGATAATGGGAGTTCACTCATCTCTCTCAAGGAAAAGACTCAAGTCCGGCTCAAAGTACCATAGGCTTGCCCCTTATGTGATTCGCCACTAATGTAAGCTTCATTCAACTCAAGATCATATAGGACTTTTGTGGACACATGATGAAGGCTTTTGGTTTAAGGTAGGAAATATTTGGTAAAGGTGAGTTCTATCTTCCCTTAAGCACTTCATTTGTTTCACATTCTCTTGACTTCTTGAGTCATTTAGCTCTTTATGAGGGGTTAGAGAGACACATTGTCGCTCCTTCTTGTTCAATTCAATCATTTTTCTCCTTTCTAAACATTCCACACCTTTAATTTCTTTCTTTTCATTGATTCCCTTTTATTACTTCTAACTTGTTCATTCTTTTTGGCTTTTTGATTTTTCTTTTCTTTCTTTTTCATTGCCTTTCCTTTTCTTTCTTTTTGTGCCAAGAAAGAGTTAAAATTGGTAAAGGCTTGTATCATGGTTTCTTGGGGGAAAAAGGTCTAAGGCTCAAAAGGGTTGACTAGGGAAATTTTCATTGGTAGGCTATGGAAATGTTCAAGTCACTGTTCGGATCAAGGAGAGACTATAATCACATCTCAAGTCAAACTACCTTTAGGATTTCTCCTAGACAAACATTCAGGGCAAGTTCTAGACTAATGAAACGGGACTTGGACTTGCAATTCAAACTCTCACCACTCAAGCTATAGGATTGCTAAAGAAACAGAGTCGGGGGCCCACAAAGACCTTAGCTATAATTTGAGCAACACAATGGTCCTGAAAAACCACATGATGATTATCGGCCAACACAAGAATCACAAGATCACGACTTTCACCATCCTAAACACAACGATTTGTTTTTTACCACAGGATCAAAGGCAAATGTGTTAGGCCCAAGTGAAGCTTTGCTTGAGGTACCATTCCTTACCAACTACTATTTACACAAAAGCAACAAGAAAAACATACTCAAACCCTTAAGAAAGTTGTCACACCATTCATCCTCGGGAAGAGCCACCCGGTTCACACAAATTCCACCTTTGGAAAGAACCGGTGGCATTAAGAAAATCAAAGGCTTATTGCATGCGAAAAATTCAAAACAAGAAGCTACAAAAATAAAATAAGAAGCTATAAAAAGGAAAAATGCGTAAAATAAAATGCGTAAAGTAGAATGAATATATACATTAGAAAGTAACTTTATATACAGACCAAAAAGTGCAAAAATACGAAAAGTACTAGAATAGTAAAGTTATGTACCTACCAATAAAAATAGTATCTGATTTATACAGTCATCCAAATCCGTCATCCAAATCCAACCAAAATAGGGCTACCCCCTCAAATGAAAGCTAGTATTGTCCTCAATGCTAACTAGCAAAATAAGCTCAAAAGTAAGGAGAGAGAGTAAAGAGAAACTCCCTATAGGCCCTCCGTCTACATAGGATCCTCAGTGTGGGTCCCGGGGTCTGTGGACTGCATGGGAACCTGTGACTGATCCCCAAAACCCTGTGTCTCCATCGGGACCTGGACCTCGACCTCCTCTGTAACCTGGGCATGTACTGATAGCTGTGGATTACTCGATGTATCTCCATGTGGTTCTTCCAACTCTATCACAATGCCCCATGTACAGGGAAACACTCAAATCCTCTTTGCGGGCCTCTCAATCTACGGCTCTAGCTCAGGCTGGGCAGCAGGGTCCTGCAGCCGCAGGTCTAATGGCAGGTGATCCTCCTTCAGCTTATCTACCTCTTTCCTTAGCTTCTTCACCGACTCCTTGGAGGCACGAGTTTTCCTCAGCTTCTTGGTCTCCTTTGCAAGATCCGTTAGTGCCTTTCCATGAGAACCAACAACGCCTAAAATCAACTTCTGGTTATCAAGGATTCTCTTCTGGTTGTCCAGAAGTTCCTTGATAGCGTCCTCCACAGACTGTGGGACCTGTGGTTGGGGAGGTGCAGCTTGGGCTGCCACCATCGTGGAAAGGACAGACAGCTTAGAAGTAGCTACCTGCATCCAGTTGTTGATACTGGATAGGGTCTGGCTCAGACGGTGGGCAGTCAGAGGGTATGCCCGCGATGAAGGAATGCCTAGGGCTGCTGAAGTAGACGGGCCAGCAATGTCTGGGGTGGCTGAGGCAGGGTGAGAAGATGCCACTACAACCACTGGCTCTTCATACTGGCCAGTGGAAGCGGTGGCTTTTCCTTTGAAACCTTTGCTTTTGGGGTTGTCATCACTCTGAAGGCTGTACCAGGAGAACGGAGCCTTTGGCTTCAATTTTACATCAAACTTCCTCTTTTCTACTTTCTGATCTTCAAGGTACATGGTCAACAAATTAGGGAAGGGATAGGCTTTATCACCTTCATTCACCACCCGGTTGATAACCCTTGACATCACATTCCCGACATTGATCGGGATCCCTGCCATGATAGAAGCAATCAGCACAGCCCGCCTGAGAGGAAGAGAATTTTCATGGAAGGTGGGCTCGAGCCTGCTACACACGAACATCTCCCAACCTTTGGCCTCAAAATTTAATGTCCTTCTCAGAATTACTTTCCCTGCTTGCAACCAGTCTGGGGTTTCACCTGGTATTGCCAAGTGCTCCGCCAGCCATGAACGGGCCTCATCCCCCGCACTCAATTTTTCCAAGTACTCCGACTCTTCCTCATCATCGAACTCTAGGAAGTTGTTTATTGCCTCCCCATCAAAAGGTATAGTCAGATTGCGCACTTTAGTTGCCTTGGAGTCCTTTTTCACATAAGACAAATTAGTGTAGAACTCCTTGATGAGGTGCTCATTTGCCTCCGGCAGCTGGCAAGTGAAATAGTCCCAGCCTTTCCTCTCCCTGAACTGTCTCTTCACATTGGGGTTATCTGGCAAAACGTCTCTTATGATGAATTTACGCTCTAAGATCAAGTTCCTCTCAGGCCACAATTCCTGGAATTTATGAAATGTCGGTTCACTCACAAATAGATCTTGCCATGCTTCCGGTTTTCTTGTTCTTTCAACCCCCCTACTCGGGGTTCACCCCCTGTCTGGGTCTCATCCTCGGCCTCTTCTTCTTCGGAGTGCTCACCTGATAGAGATGTTGTAGGTGAGGTGGAGTATTCATGATCACTCCCTGTAGCTGAGCCTTCAGACGACTCAGAGTGTGTTGCTACTTGGGCAGGAGGGGAGTCAGAAGGTTCATTTATCAGTCTGAACCTTTCCGGGAAGTCGGGGACAAACTCTGGTACCGACTCTTACTCAGATCCCTCTCCGTAGGGTGCATACTCACTTTCCGATTGGGAAGCAGCTCTATCCATGGCCCGGATTATTTTTCTAGTTTTGTTTATTGCTTGCCGGAGTTGGGGAGTTAGTCTGATCATTTCCTTGCCTCTCCCCTGAGAGAATTCACCCTTTCCGCTTGGTTTACGGCCATCACCTCTTTATTGGACCATAATCTGCAAGTGCAATTCATTTAGATAATGTTAGTATCCAAACAGTGTATATATTCATGCAGAAAAATAGTTGCAGATCAATGGATATGTGTTGCAAAAATAGTAGACCGCGGACCGCACAAAAAGGATTGCATTCCGTGTTGAGGTGGGTTTCAGACTACCCACCTCTCTGAAGTTGTCACCGCGGACCGCATAAAAACGACCGCGGTCCGCACTTAGGCTTCGCGGACCGCATGAAAACGACTGCGGTCCGCACTGGGTGGGGTTCAGAATACCCACCCCTCTGAAATTGGACTCCGCGGACCGTATAAAATCAACTGTGGTCCGCACTAAGGCACCGTGGACTGCACAAAAAGGCACCGCGGTCCACGGTAATCAGTTGAGACTTGAGTTATTTAAAGCACCGCGGTCCGCGTACGCGGTCCGCACTAATTCCCAAACTAGGGTTCCAATTTTTACTTTTAATTCAAGTTTAAATGCATATGTTGTTGAAACTCTATGTCTTTAATCAGTGTAATTAACTACAATGGGTCTAAATTAAGCATTATGAACAAACCCTACACATGATTAATGGATTAGAGGAGAAAAAAAGGAAAAAGGAAGAAGAAAATCTACTAGGTAAACAAGAAAATAATAAAATTAAGAAGTTATGAAAGCAAAATTACACTTACTAGATGTAGGATGAATGAAATGAACACTTGAAATTAGCAAGAGTGATGCACAGTTAAAATTTTACTGTAAAGAGTCAAAGTGCGTAAAGTGTAAAATGAAGCCTTGAGACCCTATTATAGAGCTGGGCCTGGGACCCACAGTACTCACCCCACCACGGATCGCATAAAATGACCGTGGTCCGCGGTCCTTTAAAGATATGGGCAATTGGCCACTACAGTCCGCGTAAAATCAACCGCGGCCGCAGTGGTCCACCGCGGTCCGTGTAAAATGGTATCGTGGTCGTAGTGGCAACGTCAGAAACTTGTTTTTTTTGTGAGCCAGCTCCGCGAACCGCACAAAATTGACCGCGGTCCGCACTGCAACTTCAGAGAGCTGGGTTTCTCACAACTTAACCTTGTGCCTTGCATCAAAATAATCCTACAACATCCCACGACCAGTTAGTCCAAAAAATGAGTCCTATACTACCAAGAAAATCAAAGAGAAACAAAAATAAAGACACACCGGTTGCCTCCCAAGAAGCGCCTGATTTAACGTCGCGGCACGACGCATGTTACCATGTTCAACTAAGCTTCATCAAAGCCACCACGTGGCTATCTTCAAATTTCCCAAGGTAGTGCTTGCACCGGTGCCCATTCACTCGAAAAATCTCCCCATTTTTGTTCTTGAGATCGAGAGCACCAAAGGGAGTAACTAATACAACTTCAAACGGGCCACTCCATTTTGACTTGAGTTTGCCCGGAAAGAGACAGAGTCTAGAATTGAAAAGGAGCACCAAGTATCCCACCTTGAATTCCCGTTCTTTGGCATACTTATCATGAAGGTACTTCATTTTGTCTTTGTACAAGGAGGAGCTAGTGTAAGCATGAAATCTGAACTCATCTAGCTCATTCAAGTGATCAACTTTGAGATTAGCAGTTGTGTCCCAATCCAAATTCAACTTTTTCAAAGCCCAAAGTGACTTGTGCTCCAACTCCACCGGAAGATGAAACGCCTTTCCATACACCAAACGGTAAGGTGACATACCGATTGGGGTCTTGAAAGCGGTACGGTAGGCCCAAAGAGCATCATCAAGCTTCCGAGACCAATCAGTCTGGTTAGCATTCACAATTTTGGCCAATATATTCTTGATCTCACGATTGGACACTTCCACCTATCCACTTGCTTGAGGATGATATGGGGTAGACACTTTGTGATTGACCCCGTACTTCGATAGCAAAGAATCAAAGGCCCTATTGCAAAAGTGAGACCCCCCGTCACTGATGATGGCACGGGGTGTCCCAAATCTTGTGAAAATATGCTTCTTCAGAAAACCAACCACACTCCGGGCCGCATTATTAGGCAAAGCCATGTCTTCAACCCAATTTGAAACGTAGTCCACAGCCACGAATATGTAAGTGTTTCCACAAGAACTCACATATGGCCCCATAAAGTCAATACCCCATACATCAAAGATATCCGCTTCTAGGATTGTAGTAAGAGGCATCTCATCTCTCTTGGATATGCCACCCATTCGTTGGCATTCATCACATCGCTTCACCAACTCACTAGCATCTTTGTATAAGGTAGGCCAAAAGAAACCACAGCTTAGCACTTTTGAAGCGGTCCTTGACCCTCCATGATGACCACCATAAGGTGAGGAGTGGCAAGACTCAAGAATCGATCCTTGTTCCTCTTCGGGCACACATCGCCGGATGACACCATCATTGCAAATCTTGAATAAGTATGGTTCATCCCAATAAAAATCCATGCTATCCCTCCTAAGCTTCTTCCTTTGGTTGGAAAAGAGCTCACAAGGAACAACACCGGTGATAATATAATTGGCAATGTCCCCAAACCATGGCATTTCTTGCATTGACACAGAAAGAAGTTGTTCATCAGGGAAACTATCATCAATTTCAAGCCCATCACTAGGTCGACCTTGCTCCTCCAAGCGGGAAAGATGGTCGGCCACTTGGTTTTCACTCCCTTTTCTATCAATAATCTCCAAGTCAAACTCTTGAAGCAACAACACCCACCGCATGAGTCTCGCTTTGGAATCCTTTTTGGTCATGAGATACCGGAGTGTCGCATGGTCAGTGTGAATTATGACCTTGGCACCCATAAGATAAGGACGAAACTTCTCCATCGCAAAGACTATTGCCAATAGCTCCTTCTCGGTGACAGTGTAGTTCATTTGGGCCGAGTTCATTGTTTTGCTAGCATAATAGATGGGGTGAAAGATTTTGTTCATCCTTTGGCCCAAAATCTCTCTCACATCCACATCACTAGATTCACACATGAGCTCAAAAGGAGAGCTCCAATCGGGTACGGTGATAATTGGTGTGGAAGTGAGCTTTTGATTCAATAGCTCAAATGCCTTCATGCAATTGTCATCAAAGTTGAACTTGGCATATTTCTCTAGTAATTTGCAAAGAGGATTTACCACCTTAGAGAAGTCCTTAATGAAATGCCGATAGAACCCGACGTGCCCAAGGAAGATCCGGACCCCCTTAACCGAAGTTTGAGGTGGCAATTTATAAATCACTTCAATCTTCGCCTTGTCCACTTCAATTCCATTCCTCGAGATTTTGTGGCCCAACACTATCCCTTCTTCCACCATAAAATGGCATTTTTCCCAGTTCAATACTAGGTTGGTCTCTTCACACCAAGCGAGGACTTTGTCAAGATTTCTCAAACATTCATCAAAAGAATCCCCAACTATACTGAAGTCATCTATAAACACCTCAAGGAATTCTTCGACCATATCAGTAAATATTGCCATCATGCACCGCTGAAAAGTTGCGGGTGCATTGCAAAGACCAAAAGGCATTCGAGATAAGGCAAATGTACCATAAAGACATGTGAAAGTGGTCTTCTATTGATCCTCCGGGGCAATAAAGATTTGATTATAGCCTGAATACCCATCCAGGAAGCAGTAGAAAGCCCAACCCGCAAGCCTATCTAACATTTGATCCAAGAAGGGTAAGGGGAAATGGTCCTTGCGAGTCACTTTTTTTAACTTGCGGTAATCCATACACACCCGCCATCCCGTGACCGTTCTTGTTGGAATGAGTTCATTTTTGTCATTTTGGACCACTGTCATGCCACCCTTTTGGGAACACACTGGACCGGAGAAGTCCAAGCACTGTCCGAGATTGGGTAGACAACCCCTGCATCAAGCCACTTGATGATTTCCTTCTTCACCACTTCTTGCATTGCTTCATTGAGCCTCCGTTGGTGTTCTACGGAAGGCTTTGATCCATCCTCAAGAATGATTTTGTGCATGCAAAATGCGGGGCTTATTCCCCGAATGTCAGCAAGAGTGCATCCTATGGATTTCTTCATCCTCCTTAGCACTTTCAAAGTGGAGTCTACCTGCAATTGGGTTAGGCAAGAGGAAAGTATAACATGCAATGTACGAGAGGGACCAAGATAGTCATACTNGATATTCATACTTGAGGTGTGGTGGAAGTGGCTTCAACTCCAATGTAGGTGGCTCTTCGATTGAAGGCTTTGTCGGAGGAGTTTTCTGATTTTCCAAGTCCAATGATAGCTTTCGGGGACCATAGGAATAAGAACCCATGCCTTGAAGGGCATTGGTACTTTCAAGTAAGCCATCCACCACGATGTCATCATGGTTCAATAAAGCTACCTCCATTGGATCCTCAACATTAATCATAGAGCTTGCATCATCAATAATGACTTTGGTGACAAGGTCCATGAAAGAGCATACTTATGTGATGTTGGGCTGCTTCATTGATTTACACACATGGAACATAACCTTTTCATTGCCCATGTGAAAAGTGAGCTCACCGGACTCCACGTCAACTAAGGCCTTCCCCGTTGCAAGGAAGGTCCTTCCCAAGATGATGGGGACCTCATAATCTACTTCGCAATCCAATTGACAAAATCCACGGGCAAAATAAACTTGTCAACCGGCACCAATACATCATCAATGATTCCTAGGGGTCTCTTCATAGTTCTATCCGCCATTTGAAGTCGCATAGAGGTAGCCCTAGGTTTCCCAATCCCCAATGTTTTAAAGATTGAGTTTGGCATCAAGTTTATACTAGCTCCAAGGTCACACATAGCTTTAGCAAAATCCGGACTCCCGATTGTGCAAGGAATGGTAAAAGCTCCCGAGTCTTCAAGTTTGGGTGCCATTGACTGCACTATGGCACTCACTTGGTGAGTCATTTTAATGATTTCGCACTCCATATAACGTTTCTTTGTGACTAAGTCCTTCATGAACTTAGTATACCCGGGCATTTTCTCCAAAGCTTCAACCAACAGGACATTGATGAAAATACTTTTCATCATCTCGATGAATTTCTTGAATTGATTGCCTTGCCTTTGCTTCGCCAACCTTTGAGTATATGGCGAGGGGGCCTAGGCAATGGTGCCTTGGCTTGTGGGACCACCGGTTCCGGCATATCAATCACGTGTTCCCTAGACGGGTTCATGTCCCTTTGCAAATCCTCCCCATTATCATGGATATCAATTCTCACCTCACTAGTAGTTGGATCTTCCACCACTTGTTCAACTTCAATTGGTAACTCATCATTTGGCACTTCATCATCATCAACAACAATTCTCTTTTGTCAAGAAGAGCTCGCTTCACCGCCTTTTCCACTTCTTGTGGTCACCGCCATGGCGTGACCGGTATTATTATTGTTCCCACCCTTAGCATTTACCACTGTATCACTCGGTAGTGCTCCCCTTGGGCGTGTGTTCAAGGCATGAGAAATTTGGCCCATTTGTATTTCAAGATTTCTAATGGAGGTGTTGTGGGAATTCAATTGAGCATCGGAGTCCGCATTGCGCTCCATCATTTGATTGAACATTTGCTCAATTCTTCCCATGTCATTACCTGATGAGCTTTGGCCTTGAGCTTGGTACGGGGGTGGATTTCTTGGTTGTTGGTACATCGGGGGCCTTTGAGAACTTGACCCCCGCTTACCATTACCACCCCAATTTTTGTTGTTATTTCCTCCACTCCAATTATTATCATTGTTGTTCCCCCATTGTTGGTTATTGTTGTTCCCCCAATTTCGTGAAATATTGTTATTGTTCTAATTTCTTTGTCTTCGATTACCCCAACTTTGATTGTTGCCTTGGTTGCTCCAGTTTTGATTGTTGCTTTGATTGTTTCCTTGACTTTGGTAATTATTGGCATACATAACATCCTCTTCTTAATCATCATATGACTCTTCTTCACTATACCCACTTGGTCCTTGGTCCCTTTAATCATTGTTGCTTTGCTTTGGATTTCCCCGAGGTCTTCTTTGGTTCACTCCCTCCATGGCATTTACTTGTTTTGGCCTTTGTAATTGCTGAAGTTGGGCCTTTGCAAGTTGGTTCATAGTGGTAGTGAGCTCGACAATTGGTTGCCCCTGTTCTTGAAGTTCTTTGTGAAGACTATTGACACCAGACTCACCCTGAGGTACGTTTGCTCTACTTTGCCATGCTGACGATGTGTCAGCCATCTCACCTAAGACCTCACATGCCTCGGGGTAAGTCAATTTCATGAAATTTCCACCGGCCAACTGATTTACCACACATTGATTGACAATGTTTATTCCTCGGTAGAAGGTTTGCTGAATCATGGCTTCAGTCATGTCAATGTTTGGACATTCCTTAACCATGGTCCGGTAACGCTCCCAAATCTCATGCAAAGGCTCATTGGGTTCTTGCTTAAAAGCCAATATTTCATCTCTGAGCGCCTCCATGTGACTAGGAAAGAAATTTTGCAATAAACTTGTCTGCGAGCTCATCCCATATGGATATGGAGTGGTTGGGAAGCCGCTCGAGCCAATCAAGAGCCTTCCCTCGAAGAGAGAAGGGGAATAACCGAAGTCTCAATGTATCTTCCGAGACATTCGTTTGTTTACTACCCCAGCAGGTATCCACGAAGCCCTTCAAATGTTTGTACGTATTTTGGTGGGTGACTCTGGTGAAATAGCCCTGTTGCTCCAAGAGTGTCAGCATCACATTTGTTATTTGAAAATGCCTGGATTCTCGGCGGGACAATAACACTAGCATACCCCTCGTTTGGAAGGACCCGAGGGGCTTCTCTGGGGGCTGGTGGCGGGGGAGGGTCTGGAATGTCCTCCTTACCATTGGCATGTCGGCCCCGTCTGGGAGGAGGTACTTGGTTCATCATCTTCTTGGTTGTCATATACCTCCTCTATAACATTTCCCAAAGGATCTGCCATTAGAACCTGAGTAGATTCAACACACATGTTAACAGAAAAAGGAAAGAAAACACTTAACACCACTATTCACGTAGATAATCAACACCGTATAACTCCCCGGCAATGGCGCCAAAAAATGATCGACACTCACCTACACTACTATAAAGTAGCAAGATGAGGGTCGGAGCAGCTTTTACCGGAAGGATCGAGATCGATTCCACAGAGAGTTATGAATATTGGAGTTGAGTTTCTAGGTAATCTAGTAGTGTTTCGTGCTCTTAATTTCACTTTTCATACTTTTTGATTTGGCAATTAGACTACGGTTTATACTAATGGTAATTTGCTAATTAACTAACTAATGTCTTTTTGGTTGTTTTCTTAATGGATAAAAGGCACTAGGGTTATGACTTTCACCTAGGCGAATATTTAACGGGTTCCAATATCTAAGGCAAATATGTTATGAAGAGGAGTGTGATATAGCCAATGCTCAAAGTTACTCACTCTATACCTCTCGGTATTTTGAGTGGCTTTGCCTTAATTGCCTCTCTCGAGGTCAATTGGGTGTCAAATTCATACAAGCAATATAGGCTCAAGTAGGGTTCTACTGTCTCTAGGTTTAACCCGTTAATTGGGACTATCAATATCGTGAATACATCCCAATTCCTTGTTGGGCTAATTTTGTAGACTCAAGTTCTCTTTCTCAAGAAGAACCCAAGTCAAATAAACACCAATTAGTGTTTGCAACCACTAATATTAACATGAAAATAATAAATCAGCCCAAAAACAATTTACCCATAAATATCTAAGCCTTAATTTAAAGGACCCATAAAACACGCACACTAGGGTTGAGCCACAACCCTAGCTAATGGGTTTAGCTACTCATAATAACTGAAGAAATAGAAAAATAGATGAAGCAAAACCCATATAATTGATTTATAAACTAAAATTGAAGGATTCAATGTTGAAATCCTTCTAAAAGTACTCAAAAAATGAATAAAAGTCGTTCACGAGCTCCTCACTATATCTCGGTACAAAGCTTGACCTAAAAATAAGAAAAGAAACTATTTATACTCAACTGAAAATTACAGACAAAAATGCCCCTGTGGGGTCACCGCGGACCGCACAAAATGTATTGCGGCCGCAGTGAGGCTTTTTAGCTTTACAAAACTGGGCTCTGAGCTTGGCCACCACGGTCCGCATAAACTGGACCGCGGCCGCGGTGGCTTCAACGCGGACGGCGAAGAAAGGACTGCGCTCTGCGGAGGTCTTCTAGCCTTCAAGGTTTGGGGTCTCTGATTCTCTTGACCGCAGACCGCTTAGATTGGACCGCGGTCCGCATTGATTTTTCCCTTCAAAACAGTCTGAATCTCACCACCGCGGATCGCATAAACAGGACCGCGGTCCGCGATGACTTTTGCCTTGGAAACATCTTCTCTGAATCTTTCCATCGCGGACCGCATAAAGTGGACCGCGGTCCGCACTGGTCAATATAACTCTGCATGTGCTTGATCTTGGTACTTGTGTAGGTTTCACTCCTTTTTTAGCAGGCCTTTGACTGTATGTCATCCTTTTTGACTAAACCCTGCAACAAGCACAACAAGTAAGCCTTTGGGACTATTTTGCATACAATGTTATGCAAAACTTAAGTACGAAAGAGTGTAAAATAATGTAAAATCCCTAGTTATCAAGTTGTACCTCTCATCATCCACCATGAATTCTGGGCCATCTTATCAAGAAGGATTTTGCACTCAGTGAACGTCTTGCTCGGAAAAGCACCTCCAGCTGAAGCGTCGACATTTGCTTTCAAATTATCTGCTAGTCCCAGGTAAAATCTATGGTCGAGCATCTGATATGGAATACCATGGTGAGGACACTTCACTAGAATCTCCTTTAATCTTTCCCACGTTTCCTGCAGGGTCTCAGTGGGCATCTGCCTGTACTGTAGTATTTCATCAATCTGTCTGGCAATCTTGTTTGGGGGGTAAAACTTGTTCAAGAACTACTTGACTAATTCCTCCCATGTGGCTATGGAATTGATTGGGAGTGAATTCATCCAAGTCTGAGCTCCCCCAGTCACAGAGAATGGGAACAGTAGCAGCTTGATGGCCTCCGGGGTCACATTTGACTGCCTTTGGGTCACACAAATTGACAGAAAATTTTCAAGGGTTGTTAAGGGTCTTCAATGTGTGACCCGGAGAACAATCCTTTATTCTGCAAGAGATGCAGCATGTTGTTAGTGATCTGGAATGTCTCCGCCTGTATTTGGGGCACAACAATGGCCGTAGCCAAGTTCTCAGCTGTAGGTTGTGCCAAGTCATAGAGCGCCGCTTCTGGCACAAGAGGTGCCACCGGTGCTTCGCCTGGCACACGAGGCGCCCCTACTCTATCGTTGGGTACAAGAGGTACCCGGTTGTTTTCGTTTCCATTCTCCAAGTTATCCATTGCAGTTTGCTGTAATTGTTTGTCCCTCTTGTTAGCCCGGTTTAGTGCCCGAAATGTTTTATCGGGGTCTAAGAGTCCTTCAAGAAGTTCACCAATCCTAGAAGAGTTTCTAGGCATACACCTGGATCACACAAGAAGTCAAACGTGAGAAATTCAATGTAGAAGTATTTAGCACCGCAGAAAATTGAGCTAAACTAATAATATTTGCAATACTTCTATGTTGTAATAAATAACACCGTTAGTTCCCCGGAAACGACACCAAAATTTGATCATGCCCAACTATGTCTTATAAAAGACAAAGCAGTCGTTGAAAATATAATTCGGTTTAAGTCCGGAGTCGAATCCTCAAGGAACTAACCTATCTATCACAACCTTTAGTGATGCTATTAAAAGCTCATACAAATTCCGGATGCAATAAATTTCTCAATACTTGTTGGGAATTTATTAACTAAAGGAACGTATAAACAAAACTAACAGTATTTAACAAAGAAGATACTCAATGGTAGAAGGATCTAGGGCAGTGATTTCCCCAATTGCTAGACTAATTCTGACTCATTTGCTATAATCTCACTGTGTCACAATATGAGGATTATGAGCTATAGGTTACTGCAATTATCTCTCGATCAACTTCAGTAATTTACTAGAGCATTCTCTCGAACTACTCTAGCTGATAATTATTACAGCTCTAATTTATTCCACCAAAGTTTCGTTATTTCTAACCCCACTTTTAAATTTAAGTAATGAATCTCTTCAATTACCCCAAAAGTGGTGTTGTTCAATCAACAATCTAACCTAGTATTCTTTCTCAAGCAACACAAGGCAAATAGACACGATTAATCAAGGACCCATTCAATCACCATACACAACATAGTTGAACAATCTTAGATAAAACCCAGATTGATTATAACAATAATGAGTCAAAATCTCATCTAACAATTGGTTCCATCAACCTTAGATGGGTTGTTTAGCTACTCATACTCACACACAATGAAAGCTTAAAAGAAATCATAATTCTCAAAATAAAGATAAAAGAAAGAGAATAGAAAAACTCTAATTGTAGCTTGGTCTCCTCACACTTGTTCTTGCCTCCTAATTGAGTCTAAAACAAGCTTAACCTCCTCATAGACGAGTTCATAGGGTTTAAATAGGGCTAGGCTAACTTTTGATCTAGTTTAAGTCCGGAGTCGAATCCTCAGGGAACTAACCTATCTATCACAACCTTCAGTGATGTTATTAAAAGCTCAGACAAATTCCGGATGCAATAATTTTCTCAATACTTGTTGGGAATTTATCAACTAAAGGAACGTGTAAACAAAACTAACAATATTTAATAAAGAAGATACTCAATGGTAGAAGGATCTAGGGCAGTGATTTCCCCAATTGCTAGACTAATTCTGACTCTTTTTCTATAATCTCAACGTGTCACTCTATGAGGATTATTATGAGCTATAGGTTACTGCAATTATCTCTCGATCAACTTCAGTAATTTACTTGAGCATTCTCTCGAACTACTCTAGCTGATAATTATTACAGCTCTAATTTATTCCACCAAAGTTTCGTTATTTCTAACCCCACTTTTAAATTTAAGTAATGAATCTCTTCAATTACCCAAAAGTGGTGTTGTTCAATCAACAATCTGACCTAGTATTCTTTCTCAAGCAACACAAGGCAAATAGACACGATTAATCAAGGGCTCATTCAATTAATCACCATACACAACGTAGTTGAACAATCTCAGATAAAACCCGGATTGATTATAACAATAATGAGTCAAAATCTCATCTAACAATTGGTTCCATCAATCTTAGATGGGTTGTTTAGCTACTCATACTCAAACACAATGAAAGCTTAAAAGAAGTCATAATTCTCAAAATAAAGATAAAATAAAGAGAATAGAAAAACTCTAATTGTAGCTTGGTCTCCTCACACTTGTTCTTGCCTCCTAATTGAGTCTAAAACAAGATTAACCTCCTCATAGACGAGTTCATAGGGTTTAAATAGGGCTAGGCTAACTTTTCCCATTTTTTACGCTTCAGTCCTTAAATTTTCTGGTGTTTCAGTACTCACCCGCGGTCGCGGCAGAACGCGGCGCGACCGCGGTGAAATGCGTATGTTCTGATTCTCGCTGCCTAGCCCACCGCGCTCCAACCGCGGTCGACCGCGGTCGCGATGGACCCCATTCCAGCTATCTTCGCCTTTTTCTTGCTTCTTTTTTCCACGGGTTCTTCTCGATTGGCCTTAAACTCATGTAATTGACTCCAAAACGCTCTAAAGTGTCTCCCATCATGGATTATATCCTGCAAAGCATAGAAACACTGATTAGAGCATTTGTTATCATTATTTGAACTTAAAACACACTAAAGTGTGGTTCATTATGAGTCAAAATAGCGTCTTGGGAGTTTGGCCATTTTAATTTCATTTTCCTCCATGGGAGACGACCTAGGAGCTATTTTGGAGCACCATTTTCATCACCAAGCATGAGGTAAGTGATTTCTACTTTGTGAATTACATACAAGGTTTATACATAGATTTATGCATGAAAATTTGTAGAAATTTGGGATTTTGAAGGAAAACCTAGAAATTTGTATTTTTGGATTTTGACCACGAAATTGGACATGGGATTGGGAATAAATTATACAGCTGATTTTGTGGTGTTACGGGTAAAGTTTATCTTTGAACATTTTCAGAATTCGGACACGTGGGACGACGGTGATTTCATCGACTTTTCGAGCGGAGTTGGGAATTTGTCTAAATTGATTTATTATGAGTATTAGAGTATATATATATTTTTATTTGCACATTTATTGACTAGTTTTGGAGCGATGAGCATCGGTTTGTTTTGTTAGAAAGGTGTTGGAGCCGGTTATGGCACGTCGGAGCGAGGTAAGTCTGCTTTCTAACCTTGTAAGAGGGAATTAACCCCATAGGTGAATTGATTAATATGTGCTCCTATTTGTGGGAGCTACGTATGCACGAGGTGACGGATTCGACCCCTCGTCACTACTTCTTCGAGGTTAGGTTGGATACTTACTGGGTACGCGTTGATTTACGTAATCATACTACACTTGCTGCATATTTTTGTGCAGGTGCATATATATCTATTAGACTTGTGGGAGCATAGGTGCGACTATTGCATGGGCTTAGGTGAGTTGCATCCTATGTCGCGAATTCGCAGCACACGAAGTCTCCATCAGAGTTATCTACCCTCTCATGTCTAATTGTATATCCAGACAGATGTTGCATTTTTAACATATTTCCTAGTTGATGCTCATGTACTTGTGACACCTGGTTTTGGGGTGATTATGGTTGTTCAGTATTGAAGTTGTGAAAATATTATCACTGAATTTGTAAGTTCTATCTCTTACTATTTGATTGAAGAAAATTATGATTTCCAAAAAACACTAAAAGGAGTAATTAAGTTAATCTATTATTGTTGGCTTCCCTGGCAGCAGTGTTAGGCGCCATCTGACCTTTAATGGATTTTGGGTCGTGACACCAAGGGAACAAGTCCATGAACCTATTCCTCAGCAACAAAACATGGAAGGAACATCTAGAGGAAACCAGCTGGTTGTGAAACGTTACAAGTATCAAAGTTCTCATCCCAATTAAGAACATAATTATTGATCCAACCTCTGGACTCAAAACCAGATCTTCATTGAAAAATATTTGTGCTTTTGATGCCTTTTTATCTTTTATTGAACCTAAATATGTTGTTGAAGCTTTGCAGTATGCAGATTGGGTAAATGCAATGCAAGATAAACTCAACCAATTTGAGAGGAGTCAAGTTTGGCATCTGGTACCAAGACCCAAGGACATGTCAGTAATTGGCACAAAATAGGTCTTCAGAAACAAATTTGATGAAGATGGAACAATTACGAGGAACAAGGCAAGATTGGTGGTTCAAGGATATAGACAAGAGGAGGGAATAGACTATGATGAAACATTTGCTCCAGTTGCAAGGTTAGAATCAATAAGACTCTTCATAGCCTTTGTTGCTTACATGGAATTCACTCTCCATCAGATGGATGTCAAGAGTGCCTTTCTCAATGGCTATCTAAAAGAATAAGTGTTTGTAAAGCAACCTCTGGTCTTTGAAAGCAAGGAATGTACTGATCATGTGTACAAGCTTGACAAGGCACTTTATGGGCTCAAGTAGGCTCCAAGATAATGGCATGAAAGATTATCAAAAGTTTGCTTGAGCATGACTACAAGAGAGGTAAAATTGACAATACTTTGTTCTTGAAACAAAAAGGTAAAGATCTCTTGATAGTTCAGATATATGTTGATGATATAATCTTTGGATCAATCACTGATAAGTTAAGTAAAGAATTTGCTAAACTAATGTGGAGTGAATTTGAAATGAGCATGATGGGTGAGTTTAATTTCTTTTTAGGCTTACAAATTAAATAAAATTCAAATGGAATTATGATCCATCAGCATAAGTATGTAAAATAGTTGCTTAAAAGGTTTAAAATGGAAAATTCCAAAGAAATTGACACTCTTATTGCAACAGCTACAAAGTTTGATATAGATGAACCTGGTTCATTTGTTGATCAGAATTTGTATGGGGGAATGATTGGCTCATTGTTGTATCTCACTGCTATCAGACCTAACATTATTTTTAGTGTAGGCCTTTGTGTACGATTTCAGACGAATCCAAAGGAGTCTCACTTGACTGATGTCAAGAGGATTTTGAGATACCTAAAAGGCACCACTAACCTTTGTCTATGGTATCCAAAAGGTAGTAATTTCAATCTAGTGGGATATGTTGATGCTGATTATGCAGGTTTTCTTGTGGATAGAAAGAGCACCTCAGGTATGGCACACTTTCTTAGCTCATTTCTTGTGTCTTGGGCCACCAAAAAAGCAAAATTATGTGGCCTTATCTACTGTTGAAGCTGAGTATGTTGATGCTGCCTCATATTGTGCTCAATTATTGTGGATCAAACAATAATTAATGGATTTTGGAATTGATGTTGGTTGTATCCCCATCTTTTGTGATAACACTAGTGCAATTAGTATGACCAAGAACTCAGTTCATCCCAAGAAAACTAAGCACATAGATGTTAGGCATCACTTTTTGAGAGACAACTATGAAAAGGGTTTGATCGCTATGGAATTTTGTGCTACTGACAAGCAAATAACTGTCATCTTCACAAAAGCTCTAAGTAGAGATCACTTTGAAAGGGACAGGTTATAATTAGGGATGATTAAGATCACCCAAAAGGACCAGTTCAAAAATCACAATCGAAAAAAATTTGAAAAAAAAAATAAAAAAAAAATTGGTTAGAAAATCTGTAAATTTTGTACATAATTAGATTAGATTTTGCTCAGTCTCATACTTTCAATAGTATACTCTTGTTTCATGTGCTAAAATGACTCATTAATATGTAATTATATTATCTCTATGTTCTTGGAAAATTCAGACTTACACAAGAGATTTCTTAGTGAAGAACCTGGTTCATCAAGAGTACTTGGTATCTATTCTATGCTCTGCATAATTTGGAATAATTATATTTGGATCATGATTAAAAGAATAGTCACATATAATCCCAAATCCTTTTTGGACTTATCTGTTACAAATGAACCAGTTCCGTTCAAAAGAAGTCCTAACAACAATAAGTGTCTAGATTCTAGGGATAGTCTCCACCCTCTTTTCAAACAGAAATTCAGTTTGATTAGACTTCTGAAAGGCTGCCGTTACCCAATTAAACACTCCTCTTTAAATTGATTAGTCTTAGAGTCTTCTTCACTTCACCTTTTCAAACCGTCAAAATACTCTCTGTCTTCTCTCATCTTCCAAACATAATCTAATTCTTTTTCTTTCACACCCAAGCACAGAAATAGCAAACACCTCTGAGAATCCTTCATCACCACCCCAGGAAACCACTTCCACACCTTCTATCACCCCTTCAACCATGCCAACCTCTAAGAAAAGGGTAAAATGATGGCTTGCAAGGTTGTCGCTGGTGGAGAGCAGATTAAGAAAATGAATGAACAACTGAAAGCGGGTAGGGAAGAAGAACCCCAGAAATCTGATGAATAATTCAAATCTACTACTGAGGGGGAAGAAACGGTTTCTTCTCAGATAGAAAAGGTAACATTTGGCCCTAAAGTTACTCCTGAAACTATGTCTGAGGTTGCTACGAATTTGGAGAATAGGTTTGTGCTGGTAGGATCTATGGCAGGTGTTGAGACTACGGAGTCTGGAAGGGTTGGTGGTAAAAATGAAAAAGAAAAAGAGAGTGAGGGTGCTTAGAGTACTGTGAGGGGTAATGGAAAAGGAGTGGTTGGGTTCTTCACCCACTTCTGTTGGTCTAACTAAAGAATGAGGTGCTATGGTAGTTTAGGTTGAGGAATCTACAGGAGTAGAGGAAAGTGTGAGAGAAACAGGGGGAAGTGGGTCTGGAGAAGCTACTTAGGGGCTGGTTTGAATTGGGAAAATATTGATGAACATGTTCCATCTGAACAGGAAACCCTCGCAGACCTACTGAAAAAGGTGACTGAAAGTTATAATCCAAAGAAGAAAGGAAGTTCAGGAGCTAAAACCCCTGGCACTGCTAGGAAAAACAAGAAAAGGAAGGCTGCCTCTTCAATCTCAGTAGAAATTCCCCCCACAATAGGAAGAGCTATAAGGAGTCAGAAGAAGCATGGTGAGGCTGAACTGGAGAAAGCCTTAGAAGAAAGTAAAAGAAAAGTTGATGCTAAGGGAAAGAATAAGGTATGTAAGCCTGTTGAGGAAGAGATGGACCTGGTCCTTTGAGATGAAGATGAGGCAGAAGAAGTGGAGGTTCTGACTCCTAAAGCTAAGAAAGCCAAGACGTTTCAAAGTCAAGGTCCGTTGAACCATCCACTTTGGCTAAAAGAACCAGGTCTGTTGTGAAATCAAGAAAACTGATGTGGAGGAAGAAGAATGGAGTGGAAATGAAGAAGGATATGACTCTGATACTGAGAAAGACAAGATGGTCAAATTTGGAAAGAGGACTATCTTGAAAGGTAGACTCCTAAGGTACTTGGAGAATGGAGGAATGGTAATGCTTCTGGAGAAGTTACAATTGCAAGGCTGGAAGGACATGGTCTTTCAGATGGATGGCAGGCTGGCCAGAACTAAAATTGTAGAGTTTATGGCCAATTATGAGATCAAGGATGGTAGGGCCACCAGTGTGGTAAAGGGGGTGACAGTAACTTTTGATGAGAAAGAGTTGGGAGAGATCTTGGGTGTTCTTACTGAAGGGTACAATGACTATAAGAAGCTCAAATGGCCAAGTCTAGAGAATCTCCCTACTGCCTTTGCCATTACTAGGAAATTTGGTGACAATGAAAAGGAACTTGAGCCCAAGGCTATTTACAAAAGTGAGATGAAGTTACCCCACAAAGTGATGTTCGAATTTGTAAACAAATGTGTGTTGCCAAGGCAGGAAAGGAGGCACATTGCCACATTCATGGACCTGGCCCTTATGGAATGTTTGGACACTGGGAGGCAAATCAATTGGCCTGAATTTATAATCCAGCTCTTGATAGGGTTCTAAATGGAACCAAGGCTCATGCCATACTCTATGGATTTATTCTCAAGGCTATACTTGCACACTTCAAAGTACCCATCAAGAAATGGGAAGTTGGTACAAGCAAAGATCATTTTGGGGCAAACATTCTAACTGCTTGTGACTATGAAGTCAAAACCACTTCCAAAGAACCTGGTTCATCCAAAAAGGTACCAGTGAATAGCAAAGTGCGAGCATTGGTGCAAGAAAATGGGGCTAAGGATGCTGAGATTGATATGTTGAAGAAGAGGTTGGCAGAAGTGGAGACTGAGAGAGATGCTCTCAAAGCTGAGCTGGCAAAAGAAAAGGAGAAGAATGATGGCATTCTTCAGGATATGCTGAAATTACTCAAAGCCAAAAACCAAGAACCTGGTCTTCCCAGCCTTAAGCCTCCTAGTCTAGTGTAGATCAACCAGTGACCCTGTTCGGGAGTTTTTGTTTTGTTTCTTTTGCTCATGTTCCAATGTTTTTATTTATTCTTATGCTTTGTGGTAGGATCTTATCAATCAATGAAATTCACTGTCTTTTGCTCTAACTGTTTGTTGGGATTTCTTAGATGGCTAATATCCTTAGATAATATATGATGATCAATCCATGATTGCATTTGAAGTAGCTCAAGTGGCCATGAGTAATTTTTAAAATCTGGTTATCTTACATATTTATGTAACTTTTTGATGATACCAAAAGGGGAAAAAAAGGATGTGCTTAACTTTGAACAGTGATGTTTATAACCTAATGAACATGGTCCTTGATGATAAGTGATAAAAAGGTAAAATGTTTTAACATTGTGTTGATGTTGAGCTCAGTTGAAACAGGGCCTAAGATTATAAAAAGCACAAGTTTGTCATCATCAAAAAGGGGAAATTTGTTGGCCCGAGTGAAGTTTTATTTTGAAGATTGATAAAGGAAGCTCAGGCATGAACCATGTCCATCCTCTGTGTACACAGACACGAGCAGATTCGAGCATAAGGGATGCATGTAAAAGAGATAAGCTTAACTTGATATATCTGATATCTTCTAAGAGAAAAGGTTGCATAATTGATAAGGAGAAGGACTCTTTACTCAAAGAGAACACTATCCAAGATAACGGGGGAGTTAGAAGTTGAGAACAACTAGAACTCTTTCACCAAAGAAGAGTAGCATTACAACTCTAGTTGTTTCTTGATTTCCTAATATATATTACATGATGTTCTCATTCTACAGGAACGCACAAAAGCAGAAGTTAAACGTGAGTTGAACCTGAAGCTACATGAACCACATAGAAGAACCAGTTCCAAGTGTCTGTCTTTTATTCTAGTTCAATTGTAGTAAGTGTGTTTCAAATTGTACCTTCTAGCTTTATCTAGAGCCAATTGTAATAGGTACTCTGAGTATTCAAGTTAGAGTTAACTTGAACTTGTCGCAATAGTTAGAGGTTGGTTGCCACAACGGGATTATAGTTAATCCTTAGGTTTATAAAGTTTTTTGTAAATGTTGTTTTGGCTTAGTGATTTAGTGAAGTGTTGGGAAAAATCCTACTGAGTAGTAGGTCGTGATTTTTTCACGTTTTGAGCCGGATATTTTTCACGTAAAAATACTTGTGCTCTTTACTTTCCGCATTTACTATTTCAGCAACAATAGGTTAATGAACACTTAGAAGAACCAGATCCTTTTATAATCAGTGCACGCAAAAAATTGAACACCACACAAATCACCCCATGTTGTGTGGTATTGAAGTTAAAACATCACCTATTCTTTCTTAACCGCATATTATTATTTTACTTCAAGTTGAAAGTACTCATAATTTGAATGAGTTATTTTTTTATATTTTTGTTTTTTATTATAGATAATTATAAGATATTTATTAATTCAACTAGAATAACCAAGTCATTTAAAATTTAAGATTCAAAATACTTTTCGGTTAGAAAGATGTAGTTTATTTTGTCTTAACAATGTCACTTGGCTTTTTAGTTATACCACTTTACTTAAGATTGCTTTTTCTTGTACTTTTAATTATAGATAGATTTGGGTAAAGTAAGTAGTAATTTTTTTTCAAAAAGGTATGCAATTACTTTGAAAAAAACGAAAGTAATATTACGACTTAACAGCACAAAACCTCCATAGTAAGACCAAATTAGTAGAAAAAAAGCTTTAGGTCACAGACAATCATAATCAGAAAAGATAGCAGGTTGGTAGCCTTGTAATTAGTGAAATCAGGACCACAGGTAATGTAAGTCGGTGTACTTATGTTGTTTTTCTGGAATTTCGGGATTTGGACACCTCTGTTCTGTGGTTAAAACCTCAAACCCCTGCTCTAAGAAAGAAGGGGTTTTCATCTCTTAGTTGCAGTTGTGTAAAAATGGGGAGGATATTTGTGGTGGATCTTGAAGGTAGAACTTATAATTGCAAATTCTGCAAAACCCAACTTGCCCTTTCTGATGACCTTGTTTCCAAGGTAAAGTCCACCCTGTTTGTACCGTGGGTTATATATACTACTTATCTATTTTGGCTAGAACTAAAATTCTCATCTTTTTTATGTTACTACGTGTTTCAGGTTAATCTAGAGAGTTTCAAATTCATAGCTGAAACTTCTTTAACTGTAACTCAACAAGTATTTGTGCAACTGTCAGCTTATCTGCTTTGCCGTGGTATATTGTTGAGTTGTCACACGTGGGAGTGATTTGAGGTCGTTGGTCTCCTTGTATGGTCTTGGGTAATACTCACCTCATAAGTTAGCGTTTGGGTTGAGTTAGACCCAAGGTCCATTTATCATGGTATCAGAGTCCGCCTTACCGATGTTGGGCCCCCATTTATGGGGGTGGTGAGTTGTCCCACATCGGAGGTATTTGAGGCCCTTGGTCTCCTTGTATAGTGTAGGGCAATCCTCACCTCATAAGCTAGCAAATTGCTTTTGAGTTGAATTTTGCTACATAAGTCGTACAGTAGTTAGTACTTTAATTTGCATGGTTAATTATGTCTGATGAGATCTCCTTTATGCTATTTGGTCAGGCTTTTCATTGCCGAAGGGGAAAAGCATACCTTTTCAGTAATGCGTGAGTGCCTTCTAATTATCTTTTAACGTTGGATTGATAGCAAGTAACTCTTGTGCTATGAGTCAATATGTACAATTGATTTGATTTATTTTTTCATAACCTTGTTTTTAATTCTTCTTTAAAATGTACATATAGATAAAAACAGCTATTGCAAAGAAATTAACTCGAAGCATATAGGAGCTTTTCACAATTGAATTAAGTTTCAATTTCTCACAAGCATCAGCTAGTGATTATGTGCATTTAAGCATGACGTTTTGGCTTGGGCCGCATTTTGACACAAGTGTTGCTCGGTTGTTAAGGTTGCTACTATTACATGTTAGGCTTGTATGTTTGCCTTTCTTCTTGCTCGTCTATCTTCAAGAATTGGGCTTCCCTGGATTAGCCTGCCTGTATACGTTGTCATCAACAACTATAGTTCAAATGTTCATTATTGATGTCATTAGTTGTCCAAATTATTGGGCTACCAACCTAGGAAGTCAAAAAGAGAAGATAATGTAGCATGCTGGATTGAATTCTGTATTTCTATTGCATGGTTACCGTGTGTGGGATGAGATTTTTGAGTGGCTGTAGTTGGTAGAAGATCACTTTGCTTCCTTAAAGATTTGCTATTCTTAAAGCCTTTTTTCTGATAGAAAGCTAAGCTGAATCGTCTTTCAGCTCTCAAGCTGGTTGTTCAATTAATTAGTTTATGTTAGGATTGGGAAGCGATAGAACTCCAAATTTTCAGATTCACATCAAAGACATCTAGTTCGAAGATCTCCTAATTTTGCCTTCTTCATGGTGCAATGTATGTGTGTTGTTAGCACCAATGTTTTTAGTTTTTTTATTTCCTTTGCAGCCCGAGCATATTATTTTTCTCCTCCAGTATATGTGGAAGTTTACACCTTTCTGTCTGTCTATGATTCAGGGTAAATATAACTTTTGGACCTCTTGAGGAGAGGATGATGCTTTCTGGAATGCACACAGTAGCAGATATATTTTGTTGTTGTTGTGGGCAGATTGTTGGCTGGAAATATGTAATTTCTCTTCTTCCTTCTACTTCTTTGTTCCCTCTAATCCCCTCTTGTTGGCACTGACGCAGAGTCAAAACACATGATCATGGGAATACACACAAAAAATAAAATGGAGGGAAACGGTCCCTCCTGCATTCCATACACACGTTCTGTTGTACAGATAAATAATATACACACTCTGCCAGTGTAAAGAATTGTTACACTATCACTGCACTTTAGTCTATCGTTGTAGGTAACCTTGTCATTGTATTTATCCTCAAAGAATATACATACAATGGTAGTTTCGCTAGACTTGTTAATGACAAGTATTTGATGCATCTTTCACACAGGAGGCAGCCCATGAAAAAAGCCAGAAGTATAAAGAAGGGAAATTTGTCCTTGAAAGGTTTATTTCTCTCTTTCTTTTTTTCCACAAAAATAGTTATGTTAATTCCCATTAGCATTTGCACCTTAAAAATGGTATTCACACTTTCAATGTTCCCTAGAATAACATTGATATGCTGTTGATAATGTTTGTGAACAGAGGCAGGATTATTGATGGAGTTGACTCTGAGTTCTATATTGATACTCGTCCAAGCATGAGTGATGCTGAAGACACATAACCTTGGTTTTCCGTCGTACCTAAATATAAAAATGATAATTCTATGGTTGTAGCTTGTAGGACTTATCGAAAGAAACGATTGTATCTTTGTCGAAAATCTCCACAAGTTTGTGGATATAGAAAAGAAGTTGCTGCACAAATGGTTGTGATTTTTAAGTAAGTGCTGTACCAGTCAATCTGCTGTCTATCTCTAATGGTTGTGATTTGCTTTCTGGCCATGAGTGATGACTGTGAATTCTGAGCTTTCTTGCAAACAAATGAGGTGTAGCTGTATTTTCTGCCTTGAAGCGTGAATATGAGCCTAAAAATTGAAGTTAATGCTAAGTTCTTGAGATGCATCTAATCTATGGATAAGCGAGTGAGGTGGTCAGGAATTTATGCCTTTTGTTGTTTTTATATGAGTTGGAAGGCAGTGGAATCTCGTGCCCTATTGCGAGGAGAATTGGAACTTCGTCTGAAGGTTTCATCCATTTGGTACATACTGCATGCATAAGTAGTGATAAAATCATAAGATCAAAACTAAGAAGAGTAGAGTTTAGAAATTTAGAAACTTTCGTCTGAAGGTTTCTTATAATGACTATAGTGGAATAAATTTAGAGAACTAACTTTTCTAATCTGCTTACTACTCTCTTGTGCCAATTTGTGATTGAATACACTTGAAGAAAGAAGAAAGACTTTACGGGCAGTTTTTCTGGACTTGCTTCTTTTTGCATTTCGCTCTATGCATCTAGTATTCGAAACTTGTCCACGTAAGACCTACTAAAGGAAGAAGTGCTCTCTACCACGAGTTTTTCCATTTTCAAGGGCGGATGAATCATATTTACCCGATTCACTCCTTGGTGGCAAGTGGTAACATCCACAAGAAAATTTTCCTGTTACTTTTTTTATTTTAATCCTTTTCTCCCCCTCTTTTCCTTGGATTATTGATGGAGCTAATTGTGAAGCCGTAAAATTTCACCTAAAACCCGGTATTTCGTGATGTCGAGGTAGGCTAATGTATTTTAGGGTAGTAGAAGCTCGTTGCAGTATGGACTTTTTGGGTTGAACAAAGCGTTGGAGAGTTGAAGAAAAATTGTTGCAGAACAGGGCGTTTCGGTCAATTATGCGACCGCAAAACTACACCACGAACCATAGATCCGTCGTGGAATGAAGCAGAAAAATGGGCCAATTTCGGAGGTCGTTTTGAGGTCAACTATGTGACCGCATAATCGCTTTGCGGGCTGCACATCCGTTGCAGAATTGGCAGGAGATTCGGAAAGAAATTCTACAGTCCATTATGCGAGCGCAGAACTGATCTGCGGATCATGTCCAGGCCTGCCAATTTTTGGGGCCATTTCTGCGGTCCCTTTTGAGGACCACATAATCGTTTCGCGGTGCAGTCTGTGCGACCGCAGACCTGACTTCATAAAGTTTAAGTTTCGGAAAATTTCACCTGACCCCATTTTTTATAAAAACAACTTTGGGGTTATTTTGGTTGGTTTTAACAATTGTTTTAGAGAAAGAAGGAATGTTTTAGAGAGGGATCAAGAAGCTCCCACCATCCTACGAATCATCCCTTGCTCAAGCCTTGGAATTCAACTACGAAAGCTCTCAAGGTCTCCTTGTAAGAGGTAAGGCTTTACTTCCCAGCTCTCAACTTTGGAATTGGACTGAACATGAGTAATGGGAGACATGAATCAGGGGTTGGAAATTAGTCATTGTGCATGCATGTGCTAAAAATGGTGGTATGGGAATTGTTGAACTGATTTGGGCGAAATATGGACTTGGGAATTAGTTGTGAGATGAAGGGTTCCCATCCTAGGGTCTTGTGGTCTTAATTGTACACCTAGGTGTTTGATAAAATGCTCAAATGAGCTGAACCCACGAATATCTTCCTAATTGTGGTTCAAATTTGTCATGTCTCTAATAGATTGAAGTCGCTAGGATTTCCGGAGCGTCGTAGTAATTTAAAGAAAGACCAAGCGAGGTATGTTGGCCAAACTCCTCTCGTAAAAATCGAATTCCATGATGTCCTCGTAAATTGCAATTATTATTGGCTCAATTTTTTATTTCCCATGTTTCGAGTCCTTCCTAATAAATTTGATTATTCTAAAACAAGTGTTGTGTTGAAACATGTATGTACTCAAAATATGTTCCAAATGTTCTGATCATATCATGATTCCCTCCCAGAATGAAATCTAGTACGACCAATGTATTAAAGGTGTTGTGATTTAAAAATTACGTTTCAGTCGCTAGTATGCCTAATTGTGGAAGCTCAATGTGAGTAAGACTCGTATCGCTCATATATACACTTAAAAGTCTTGATGTGAAATTCCCTTATTATTGATAAACCGTGATGATGCTTGAAAAATCATAGAGGTGAGCATGAAATATGAAATACGGTCGACGTGCCGAGAATTATATTACAATTTAGGTCACTAGTGCCAATGAAACGGAAAGATGTGTGAAAGATTATGAAATGAGTTGTAGATCCTTTAAATAATAAATGTTTTAGGAGTATCGTTTAGTCACCGAGGAAGGGAAGATCAAAATAACTTAACCCCAAAACTACACATGCCGGTGTAGGAGTGATTGAGGGGTAAATCCCCGCGTTGATGTGATGAGATTATTTCTCGTTATGTGGTATAAGACTTATGTGTTGAGATATTTCCCCTTAAAAGGAATGAGATGATTGCTAAGGGATATGATGTGACGTCAACCCACGGGGCAAGACGGCTTAGCCGATCGGGCTAAGAACTCACTCCATGTCGCGCACATGATGGTGTTGTGAGTGGATATCTCCGGGTGAAATGGCCTAGCCGATCAGACTGAGATCGGACTCTATGTTAAAATCACGATGGTGTATCGGTACTTTAGATCTCCCTTAACTTAAAAATGTTGAAATCTGCTTGAAACTTACCCTTCTTTTAACTTGACACTTAATGTTGTTTGAGGCCCCCATTGATTCCATATTTCTTGTCACTCGTTCTATTTTTGTGGACATAGAAAAGAAGAAGTTGCTACATTAGTTGTTTTTTATCTAATATGATTCACTAAAGTTAATGCCTTAGTCATCCAGCCTTCTTCATAATGGAAATAGCAGGTTTGATGAAAATGAATTTTTTTTCTATTTAGGCATTGATCGATAAAAAAGAGTGAACGTAAATATAAATATATATATATATATATATAT
>ML265845.1:0-46964 GCA_005239495.1 Nicotiana undulata | reverse complement strand
GATAAAATTTAAATCTTCGAACAAGATGAAGTCTTTAGCTCTGCCGGTGTAATGGTCTTCGCCGTGAACTTTTAAAGGTTTTTGCTGTGAAAAAAAAAATTCTTGACTACAAACTTTTAAAGGTCTTCTTCATGCACATATGTTAAACAAGAATATATCCTTCTTATTTGACCTTAAAAAAAAAGAATAACAAAGGAAGAAAAGCAAAGAAAGGAAGAAGAAATTATCTTCACGTTAATGCTTTCGAGTCCACAAAATAGACTCGAGTGGCTTGCGAATACTGCGAATTGATGCTTAACAAATACGAGCACAAGGGTATATATAGATCTCAAAGGGGCTGCTGAAACGTGAATATATCGATGTGGGATAGCTGCTCTAATCAAACTTCAGAAAGAATTCAAATTATAATAGTTATTGTCCAGATCAAAAAGGATTTGTACGAGACGGTGAGTGTTTCCTGCTTACGTGCAGATTTGGAAAAGGTCTCGGAGTTCTAATAAAATAAGGAAAATAATTTAGTAGATGTATTAGTATTGACATGTAAGATGAATCCAATTCCTTTGATGATTTCAACTTCCTTACGTGAATGAGTTAGACTATATCTCGAACTGCCTTGTTCTTAGGCTATCAAGATGACGTCCTTACAAAATCAATATTGATCTAAGTGAAAGAAGCATTTTACTTTGTTGACAACTAAAGCACCAGTTGTCTTATTATTGCATGTGAATAAAAGTGAATTCCTCACTACAAATTGCAAATGCAAGGAAAAAAAAATCTTGCAAACTTTTGAAATCATTAATTACGTTTCAGTCATTCCATTTAAAATGAGATTTGACATACAACTTCCAAAATAATAGCAAATAAAGCTATCACTCTTTTCCTTACTTTAACAGAGTAAGTCATTTTGAGCTATCCGTAAATACTTCAAGTCTAGTCTTAAAGCTTATAATGTGACAAGTCTTGAAGTAGGGGCATTTGTAGGCATATAAATTTTATTAAAATTAAATTCATAAAATAATTTGGACTATATGTTAAATTCAAGATGTATTGGTCCAAATAAATATTATGGGCTAATATATAAATAAATTAATTATATAGGTCCAATATATGTGATTGGGCTAAATTGATGAGCTCACTTCATTAGGCCCAATATGCCATCTTCCTAGAGGCCCAGTGCCACGTGTCAAATGACGTGGCACACCAAGTCAAATAAAAAGAGCCAATAGGACCATGACATGTGTCAAATGATGTGGCAATCCAAGACAAATAAATGAGCCAATTAAATCATGCCAAGTGTCTAGATGGTATTGGTCAATTCAAACGGACCAATCAAATCGCAGAGCCATACCACTCCTTACAACTATAAATAGAGGTCTTCATAAAGCTAGAAGACACCAGAAGTTATAACAAGAAGCAAGCAGAGAGCTCGTGGATCAAACACCACAGATTTCTCTACAAGCTACAAGTTCAAGCATTCAAGCACTCAAGCTACAAGTTCAAGTCAAGATCAAGAACGAAGGCAAGCCAAATACCAAGGCGTTCAAGATCGAATTACTTGTTCGTGATCAAACCAAATCCAAGTTCAAGAAGGAGATTCAAGACCAAGCTTTACAAGCCCTTGAATCAAAATCAAAATCAAGTTCATCAAGATAGTATACATTCTTGAAGAATCAGAGGAATACCATACAGATTGTAACACTTTCATTTACTGAAATCAAATACTACATTTGTTACGCAATTTTCCGATCTTGATTATTTATTTTTCTCGACGTGAAAATTTGTTGTTACAAGTGCAATGTGAACTCATGGTCAAAAATTGGTGTTGGGGTCCTAATGTTCATATTCTTCGGCCACACATTCTATTTCGTTTTTACCTCTTATTTTCATCTATTTTCTCTAATTCCAGTAATGTTGGACAATCGATGTTCAAATTGAAATTGTCAATCAATAAATTTTGAAGGCGTTTGACTCTCCACCATACACAGCCATTAAAAAGCTATGAAACTTTGAATTCGAGTTTGAATTTTCAAAAACCATTATTTGTTTGGATTTGGTGTTGTTGCAAACAATTGGGAATATTGTTTGGAGTTTATATCTCAATTTTGAGGGTGTTTTGGTAAAGATTAGGCTTGATTTAGGCTGAATTTCAGATTGAAAGTCAAAGAAGACATGACATACATTATACTTACGAAATTGTAGTAAAGTTGTAGTAAAAGTGTAGATAAGTTGTAGTTTGTTGTTTATATATATTTTTTATTTTAATATTGTATGAAAGTTGAACAATATTGTATAAAATTTGTATTATATTGTAGTTGTATATAACTGAGTAGAAACAATGTATGAAAGTTGTAGATAAGTTGTATAATATATAACTAGTTGTATGAAATTTATTTTTACTATGTATAAATCATATACGAAATATACAAAAGACATATTGTATAAAAATTATATTTAAGTTGTATGATATTGTAGTCGTATTTAACTGTGTAGAAATAATATATGAAAGTTGTAAATAAGTTGTATAAAAATTATATTTAAATTTTATAAAATTATATTTAAGTTGTATATTATTATAGTAATATTATATTTGTATGAATACGGTATGAAAGTTATAACAAGTTTGACTGTCACGGTTGACTCCCAGACCAAACTGATTGAAATTAAAGAGAAGTTAGTTTTGGATAGAGGCATGCATGAGTAGGTTGAGGCAATCGAAGAGATGTTTTGGCATGGTGGAGGCAGCCATTGATGACGAGCTCATTAGAATCGTAAATGGGAATTAGCTACAACAGAAAGTTGAGTACAAAATTTGGGTAAATTCGAAGGAATCGAATTGGTGAGTTGAATAGATTATCACCAAGTGCGGTGAAGGTGCCATATATATGAACCTTCACTCCATTTAAGCTCATCGCAGTCCAATATTGTATAAAGCCAATCAAATAACCAAAAAGGAAAAAACTGTACGAAATGTCAAATTCTATTCTAAGCAGCTCAACAATCCTATTATGTACCTTCAACATGTTCAAAAAATGTTTTGAATTGTCCACCACATTACCACTACCAAAAAAACCAAAACAAAAAATATAGAAAGGGAGGCATAAATCTGTTTTCTGAACCAACTAAAAACATTTTAAGCCTTTTTTCCCCGTTGCTCGACATGCCCATGACATTACACTATGGACCCTTCCAAGCACCAAATCCAAAAGCAATGGAGAGAAAAATGTAAAGTGAAAATGAAAAAGTTTCAGATTTATAAGAAGCTACAAGCACTTATACACAATTATTTTCATTTGTTATCGACGAGTTCCCCACCGAAGCAAAGTAGCACATGATGTTACATGAGAGAGATTGATGGCATTTGGGTACGTAAACAAAATCCGCAGCTTCAACTGCTGTTTGTAAATTAGCCTGAAAGTTGCCCATTAAGGTCAGTCACAAGTGCAATATTGCTGCAATTATAGGCATGGCTGACAATAAAGATGATCGGATGGACGACTCACCATTTCAATGATGCCTTCCAATGTACATCATGGTTTTATTAACCAGTGGCAGCTCAGCTGGATCCTTCCTCAATCCTAGCACTTTCATGCTGTACATTTCCCGTTCAAACAACATCAGCCCCAGCATGTAGAAAGAACAAGTTACTAAAACCACTAAAGCTAATTAACAAGTGAAAAACACCATGCTATAATATAACTAGCCAACAATCCTATTACCACCAGATGGACGAAAAATAAAGTTACTCCATAAAGGAAGAAATGGTGAATGGCTCTGGGGAGTGGTACAGCAAGCTGCTTTAAGCAAGTTGGATTGGATAAACATGTTCTTACCGGCAGTGGCGGAGCCAGATTTTCATTAAGGGTGGTCCAAATATAAATAAATAAACTCACCAAGAAGTCAAGGGTGTCGTTAAATAGTATATATACATATTTTTTTTAAAATTACCGAGCTAAACAGTGTGATTTTCCGACTCGGGTGCATGTGGCTCCGCCACTACTTACTGGCAGTAGATGCATCTAGTAAACCCTCAACACTTTGAAATGGTATAGTCATTTAACTCTCTTACGACAAAGGGTCTCAACAAAATCATACATTTTACTATTCAACTTCAAGATCGTGTATAAAATGTTAGCTAATGGTTTGTTTTTTTATCTGTTTTACAATTTTGAAGTAACGTGTTTCCTGATTTATCATATTGATGTTTCAGCAGATAACTTTTTGATTTTGAAGAGAACTTTCCAACTACTGTTAAGTACCCTTGAACTATTTAAATGTCACGATCGTCATAGATATGTCTTAAACAACTAAGTAAAATTTAACCTTACTGTTTTTTCTTTTCTTTTTGGGGACAAGATTTTGCTTTGATTATTATTTCACATTTTCTTCGTACTTTTAACAATAAGAAGTTGTAATTACTTTTTATTTAGTTTGTCCATAAAGAAATTTTATTTCAGAAATAACCAACGTCCGAGTTCACTCCTCCATTTAGTGCCTTGATTCTCGTACATGAACTCTGCCACTCCTTCTGAGACAGAGGAAGTATGTTTTTTCTTACAATTTACCCAATAGACATGGCAGATATTGCTTACCCTTCCATTAATTTGAGTTCAGAGTTCTGCTTAATTTTTGCTATAAGTATTAATTAATCCGAGTTTACAAGATCATCCGAGTTCTTCTGGACATTCAAATGGAACTTCTCCTAAACTCTTTTTGTGCCAAGTGCAAGGACCACCTTGGGGGAACTTTTGCTGCACGACTTAAACCTGATCAAAAGATTCACAAGGAACATACACTCACAGTTTACTAGAACTTCTCGGACTGGGAAAAGGAATCTATGTTGCGGAGTTTCAAAGCAGCAATAATGTGTATAGCTGGAAGCTGAGAGAAAACGAGATTAGGGTTTTACTATCTACATTTTTCTTAACCAGCGAAAATAAAAGGATTTTAGTTAGTTCTCCTAAACAATCCAAATGGTGCACATTGCTTCATAAAAGATGCAGTATAGCAATGGATGAATATAGACAAACAAAACTCCTGGTTGCAAGTCTTCTACTTGCATTAAGACAACTTCTATTTCCTTTGGCTAGTCAGATCTAAAACATGCTACAAACTTTTTGTACTACTACCTTAAGGGCGACTTCCATACTACAGGAGGGAACGGAAGAGGACCAAAGAAGCTAAAACCAGACGACCTTCTCAACGAAATAATCAGTCGTAGTAGTACTCCCTCCCTCCCTCCCTTAAAAGCTAGAATTTGTTAGGCTAGTGTCTGTACACTCTGCTAACCTTGCCAAACTAAATTCAGTGGTTTAGCTTCTTCAGCACGTGAAGTTTCAGCTATGTCTATTTGTTAGTTTATTACAACAACAACAACCCAGTATAATCCCACAAGTGGGGTTTGGGGAGGGTAGTGTGTACGCAGACCTTACCCCTACCATAGGGTAGAGAGGTTGTTTCCAATAGACCCTCGGCATCCTTCCCTCCAAGAACTCCCCACCTTGCTCTTGGGGTGACTCGAACTCACAACCTCTTGGTTGGAAGTGGAGGTTGCTTACCATCAGAGCAATTCTGTTAGTTTATTACCAATTCTGTAAACTTTGTTGACATGGTTATTTTACTCATTACAGGAATCTTGGTTTTGTGGGAGAAAAAGAAAAGCAAGGAGCAGCCAATGATAATGTCTGCTTGTCATAGTCCATTGACATCCTAGATGTCGCTAAAATTAAATTATCTGAAAACTGTCTCATCAGGTAAATTCAAACTAACCAATATGCGCACAAGGCTAATACAAAAAACTCATGCTTTAGATCTTAATGAGAAAGCCTATATGTTTAGCCCTTATTCTGTTTCCCAATCCATATGCCAAAGACATGCAACAAGAAGGATGTGAATGTAATTCCTTCGACATTTGGCTCAACATTAAGTTGGTGAAGCATGACCAATGTTGGCTTTGGAAGTTACATGGGGTTTACTCCACGGGAAATATGTTCGGAAGGACCTAAGTTGCTCGGACACCGGTGCGAATCTAGAGGTTGGATCCGTCGAGATACAAATTATAAGATACGGCGATACGGATCTTAGTATGAATACGGGTGCTCGATCCGACTAAAAATAATTCAAAAAAATAAATATAGAAGTATCTCTAAATTATGAGAAATTTTGTGGAATATTTACGTTACGTATATCTTGTAAAGTGTGGATTTCTTTTTTATTCTCAAATTGCAGATAAGTATATGATTGATTTCCTAGATAAGGTATACTATTTTCTTCAACTTTACCCAAGTTTTGGTTCCGATTTCGGAAATTAAATTGTATCTCGTCTCAATATTTCCGTCTGTCGTGGTCAAAGTACCCAAAATTGTTTGACGAAATCCGGTACGGATCCCATACCAACACCTATACTAGTGTTGTGTCGACACGGATGCAGCACCTAAACTGCCATGTCGGAACAACTTAGAGAAGGACAAGGAAAAGGAGAATCATAAGCAATGAGGAGTCAGGGCTCTTAAAGTTTTCAAACACCAAAAGCAAGTTTTGGGAACGCGAACTTTTTGACATTGACAGTGCAGGAGAACTGCCTTGATTTACCAATTCTGGAAAGAAAGGTGTTCTGCACTATAATCAGAACCCTGCAACGTTCCAACAAACCACCAATACAGCCTCTAAATACGTAAGCCGCTTTCAATGAATGCGTCATAGATTATGAGACATATGAATGGGTCACAGGTTATGAGATTCAGTGATTAAATTTTTATATTTTGGCAGAAGAATTCAGTGACAAGTTAGAAGAATGCTATACAGCGATGGCTGATCTTTGGGCTCCAAAACCTGTAGTAAGAGTTGAATCCCTACCCATTGTTCACTAGTTGCCAGAGGGGACTGGGGTTGGCGGCCAACTGCAAGCAAGATAAATGATTGCAGAGCTCTCATGAGCAAAATGAAAAAGTGCCTTATCAAACCATGTAGACAAGCGGTTAAAAAAAGAAAGACAGAGTGAGCACTTCAACGGTGTGACACTGAGACGGAGTTAGCAGCCCTAGCTAACTCCGAGCATGCAGGTGTGCGCTCTAAGAAATATAGAAATTGTATTAAATTGAAATATTCCCACTTAACTCTTGATAATAGTCACTCTCAAGCCACTTCCTCTTTCACTTCCTTAATCTCCACTTTTGCTTCCAGTCCTCTAATCTTTCCTTTATATCAAGTGTATAATCCTTCATAAATGCGTAAAATGCGTAGGCTCCAACTCTGTGAAGGAAAAGTTATTAATCCGTTATTTAATACACCTAAGCTCATCAAGACTTTGAAACTATTCCGGACTAGATATTTGTAGGCTTGGGAATGTGGTGAATCTAACTATTCCTGATTAGGTGCCTCAAGGCTAGAGAATTTAGCTCCTGGAGATACCACTAGGCTGGGAATCTACTTTCCTGCCCGGCAACAACAAGAAAATATGCCATTCCTCTTGGTGTGTTTCAAAGAAAAGCTAGTCTTCATAGTATGCTCAGAAACTACATTTTATCTTTGATGAAGAATATCATTTTAAGCTATATTAATTATTAGCTTTCAGCATGTGAGGCACAACTATCAGCATAGATTGGGAGTCCATAAATATCTCACATCATAAATTCCAGTATCAGATGCTCGATAAATCAGGAATATGGACCCCCTTAGAACTTGTTAGTATTCAATAGAAATTTCAATTGAATGCCCATAATTTAGATCATGTCAGTCAATCCACTATGCCTTAATTCTACGTTAGTTGAAGTTGGCTATATATTCTCTACACATGTTCCATTTTATTGAGTTGCATAACTGGAACTCGTTACTCATTTAATACCACACTGAGGCCGATTTAGCGTGTGCTTAGGCAGACTTCGCCAACCAAAGCTTTCTATCATAATTTAACCATTATTCCCTTAGTTACATTTTATATGGCCCCTAAAGAGGACAAGATGCGGGAGGGCCGGCTTAGATGGTTTGGGCATGTGAGGAGGAACACAGACGCCTCGGTGAGGAGGTGTGAGAGGTTGACGTTGGAGGGACTACGGAGAGGTAGAGGTAGGCCAAAGAAGTAAGGTGTGCGTAAGTAGAAGTAAGGTGTGCGTACACGCTATCCTTCCCAGACCCCACTTGTGAGATTTTAATGGGTCGTTCTTGTTGTTGTTGCCATGACATTATTACGTCTATAAGAGCATTTCATTGATGGACAAATTAAAGTTAAAAGAGTTTTCAAATATAGAAAGACGTAACACAGAGAGTATTATGCTGAATATCAACTTACCCAACCATTTATAATTTAGATCATATAACTAGTACCTATAAAAATCACATACTAACTAGTAAAAATCTTCCAATAACGAGGAATTATAATAGGAAGGGCGTAAAAGTAAATTCACCTGGTATAAGGGAGAGGGCAGAAGATGATCAAGTAATCAGCGGAGGCACAAGTGAAGGTACTAGTCTTGTCGTCATAAGCATAACTGTAAGAGCGTGGGCACGCGTGTTTGAAGAAGAGCGAGTAGCTCGAAGGCTGACACGTGTCAGGCGTATTGTGCGCTTCGCTACAACAGTAAACCGGATCATTAAACGCCAAACACGCGCTCTTACACCCAACACTCTCACTGTGACCCCCCTTCCCACTCACAACCCTCAAATCTCTAGGACACGCGCCGTTCAAGTCCACTAAACATCCCGTAGCACTGCATCCCCCTCTTGTACCTCCTTTAGCAACTATAAGCATCGGAAGGTTGTACCCATCCACAAGACTGACGTCATAAAAATCCAAACCCTGGTCGCCGTTAAGTGTAAACTCAGCTAAAGTCGCCGGCGGTATAGCGCCGCCTCCAGCGCACTCAACCTTTCCGGAGCCGCAATCTCCGGTGACGCATGTAAATTTACCACCGTTGGTAGGGTCGTTAGAGCAGAGGGTCCGACCCCAAACCCGACCCGACCAAGACCTGGGCATTTTGAGAGTCCTGGATTTGCCACTCTTTAGAGTAAAACCGGTTGGATTAACGGGTGCTCTGTCAGCTCCGGTTAATACTCCGGGCCATACTGTATGACGGCACTTGTTGACTATCTTGAAAGTTGTTGACTGCACCTCTGTAAAAAAAGTTACTTTTTTTAATCAAAAACCAAATAAAAAGATTAAGATTAGCAGGAATTAGAAGGAAAGTAATTAATGATAATTGAATACCTGAGAAGAGAGAGAAAGTGATGAGAAGAAGAAAGAGAAAAATGGGTGTGATGAGAAGACGATCCATTGGTGATGAGTAGTGGGAAGTTAGTGGAAATTGTGAGTGTTTGATTGATTTTCAGGTTTCAAAGTTGTCACCTTTTTGTTTTTCATTTTCGTTTTCTATTGGATTTTTTAGGTCAAGAGGAATAAAGAAAGAAAAAGTTGATACAGGGAAGAAACAGCGCGAAAAAAATAGAAAGAGAGAGAGGGGTATGGAGAAATCAGAAAAGGAAAGAGATTGTGAGGGTTTTGGCATCTTGTTTTATATTCCACTTTCTATTTTTACGGGGTACTTTTGCTCAAATTGAAGATTTGAATTCATAACTTCACAATCAAATTTTGTTTTCTTTGATATTCTGGGAATGGTGTGATTTTGTGAACAGCGAAAAAGAAAAGCAAGGGGCAAAGTCCTCATAGTAACTTAAACATCAGAAATTGTAAGACTTAGGTGTTATGCAAAGTTACACTTCTACGGTGATTGCATCTCTTAAGTTGTGACCTTTTGAAAATGGTTACTTCTCAAATTGTGGCATTGTGATAACTGCTCTTTGTCGATATAGGTAATGACGGGTGAGTTTAACAAAATACATATTCGTACAAATAATGTTAATGTTATTGCTGAAATTTAACCAGTTAGGGCAGATATTCTCATTAAATATTTCAGGTCAACGACTAATAAGTTATAAGACATTTACATTTTAATGTGACCTACTTATAGTAAATATTTTTTATACCACAAAGCAACATTATTATTAGCAGGTATGGGTGGGGTTTTTGTATCTATATCTGCTTTTTGAGTCACATTTTAACTTATATTCGTTTTGCAAGAAAAATTGTAAGTGTACCTACTTTTCGCATAAACTTCAGACATACGGGCCTGAAATAGCAAAGACAATCACACAAACTTCAGCATTCTAGGCTTTTTCAAAAACTTCAGCAGAAGTGCTGAAATTATTTAGTTCATTTATAAAAACTTCAGCACTAAATAAGCTGAAGTTTTGTCCTGGATTCATTAGTTTTGTCATAAATTTGTTTCAAAAATTTCAGAAGAAGATGCTGAAGTTATTTAGTTTATTTATAAAAATTTCAGCACTAAATAAGCTGAAGTTTTGCACAGGTATCAGGAAGGTGGCGCCTGAAGTTGTAAAAATGAGGGTATGGTTAAATAATTTTAAAAATATGGGTATAATTTAAATGGGGGCGACAAAATAGGGCGCCCCGTGCAGTTTTTACGTATTTTCGCACATATTTTGGTTTAGCCATATTAGTGCAATACATCTATATACCAGCAAAGTATACAAATATACCATTTGAGTATTACATTGTATTTGAGTACCTGATGATGTACAACAACTACGTGTAAATGGCTTCTAATTTGTTATACTTCAATACTGATAGGAGCTGCAAAGCGTGCCCATTTTTTAAATGTGTATGTACAAATGTTGCATTTGGGGCACCACTTCTATTTCTGCACATATTTTGATACCAATAAGGTATACATATATACCATTTGGGTATCACATTATATTTTAGCACCTTTTTCCCTGCATCAACTAGATGTAAATGCATTCCACTTTTATATACTAAAATAGAAAATAAACATATTCTTATTAAAAACACAAGTAGCCATATAAATTTTTTGCCAAAAAGTAATTTGGAAAAGAATCACCATACCAAATATATGTCTAGTGTAAGACGTGCATTTTATTTTTTTGCAATACAAATGATATGATTCTACGATATATGAGTTCTATAAAAATATTGAAGCATTATATCAATCTCTTTTTGGAATATTTCGGCACGTTCTCCGGTTGTGTCCTTTGTTCCCGCATAGTGCACATGTAACTGTATTTCCTTCCCAACCTCCTATGCCTCTCTTCTTTTTAGGTCTTCCTGGTTTAATTTTTCCTTTTAGTGCCAGTAACACCTGCGAAGAGACATGTTCTGGAATTTGTCACGTTGTTTCATCAGGCAAAGGGTTTACTAGCATCTCATATGTTTTCAGCAAGTAGTCTATGTTGTAGTAATCCGAGCAATACTTGTATGTATCCATATAATTTTTTTGTATAACTTCCATTGTATGTGGACATGGAATATCGTCTAGCTGAAACCTTCCACAAGTGCAGTTTTTTTAATGTAGGCGCGCCACATTTCTTGTTTGTCCATCAATCACTAAATGTAAGAATTGAGTTGATGGCAACACCTAATATAATTTTAATTAAGAAAAGCCATTAGTTGTATGAAATTATAGTATTTTTTTAATAATAATATGCAGTTGTTTAGTGTAATCTCTAAGGTGAAGAAGTAAAACTACAGTACATGCAGTGTTTTAATAATTCTGAAAATGCATACAGTCATCGTCTATGATAAGATAGTATTATCTGCCAATATTTTTTCATACTTTACACCGATCTTCATAAATGATTCCACGACATCCTTCCGATTGGTGGAATTCCATTTTTGAATCAATGTTGTCATAAAGTCAAGAAAATTCACAACTGGGAGGTCTCTTGCGTGCTTGTTTGTTGCATTTACCGATTCTGCAGTATTCGATGTCATGGTCATGGTTCTATTTGCCTTGGAATGCACCCGGGACAATTTATCATATCCAATATCCATCAGGTATGTTTTCACTCTATTATCAATAGCTTCTAACGCTGCCATATGCCTGTTGAATTCTTCAATAGTGTATGCTCTTGCTAATGCAAAGTATACTTCTTTGATTTGTTTTTGGCTCTTTCTAAAGTTCGTCTTTATGTTGTTCCATAGATGGAACATGCATGCACAATGAGGGACTTCTAGATAGACAATTGAAGTTATACCATCATGTATGTCTAATACAATGCACATTCCCTCTCTTTGTCCATAGGTTTCTCTAAACTGCACGAAGAACCACTCCCACGATGCATCGTTTTCCGAGACATTAATTATTCAATATTGATTCCGAGACAACTTTTTTTTATTCCCTCCGCGTCTTGCGTGGAAGCCGTGAGTATGGCCTCTCAATATCTTGACTTTAAAAAGCTTTCATCAACTACAAGTGTTGGCCTCCAATACATCCATCTTCTAATCGATGCATATATAGTTATGAATGCATACAGGAAGCTCCCATCTACTTCAGTGTGTAGTCGTGTCGCTAATACTGGGTTAGCGTACTCTAACATATAAAGTTGGTTTTTTCTTGTATGATTCTTTTGGTAAATAAAAAATTTAGAAGTTTGAGCGCTAAACTTCTGTATTCTGCGAAATCAAAATCGGAAAAGTTTAAGGAGACAAACTCGAATTTTAAAGAGAAATCAGCATCTTCGCACTGTATTTTCACACTTCTGATCTTTAAATTAGAGTGGCGATCTTCAAATCTTCAACAAATGTTGGTGAAAATCTCAATTTTTGTGCGCTAATTTTCTGAATTTTTGAGCAACTTTTGCGTTTTTATAGGTAGGGCGTTAGCGTTTGTGGGTTGGTTATTTTGAGAAACTCGCTTGTTTATTTAATGGGAAGGGAATTGTAATTATTTAATGTGTAGAATTATTTTATAGGTAGAGCAAGGTAAATATTTTAACTTTTGTAGGTACTTCTGTCTTTTTCCCTAGATTTATGGGAGAAATTCAAAAATAGGCAGATTTACAAGTGGTCATTTAAAAATAGCTATAGTTTCAAAAGTACTCAAAATTTAGCCACCTTTCATGTAAAGATAAATATGAACGAAAACACTGCTCAAAATCCGGAAATATTCCAGTTTCCAGTATATTATACTAGAGTTCCAGTATATTATATTGGAGTTCCAACATACGTATACTAGAACTCCAGTATATTATGCTGGAAGTTCATGCACAGGTGCACCGAACGCCAGTATATTATGCTGGACCGATCTCGATTGCGGCAAAATAGTGGCTATTTTTTAATGACTTGACAAACGCTAACTATTTTTGAATAGCCAATCAAAAAACTGGCTAGCCCTTACTATTTTTACTAAATTTATGGCGGTTAAGGGCCCGGTAGCCAAGACTGGCCCAGTGCACATAGTGGTATATCGGGCGGCCCAATGCACTAATTTAAAGTTTTGAGCTTTCGAGGTTTTTCTTCTTCAAATTTTATAATCTGGTTTATAAAATGCTTCAATCATTACTAATAATGCAGATATGTAGTATTAGCCCCAATTGTCTAGTTATAATGTGCTGTGAATAGTTAAATGTCCTACTTTTCATTTGTGTTATAAAAAGAATTCTATATTGTAGAAAGATTCTAGGGTTTGTTACTTGGTGGCTAAGTCACTTTTCCCCTATAAATAGAGGGGTCCAAAATTCAATAAAAATTTTCTCTCTTTCTTTCTCTGCAATATTGTTCTTGTTCTTTTATTGTTTCATAACACATTATCAGCACGAGACTCTGACCAATTGAGTAGAAGCTTTGGGATTGAGCATAATGATTGTTAATTGTTCCATGAACCTTCAAAATTAAATTCGATTTAAGGTAAGTATTTTACTTTATTTTTCTGTTTTAGATTCTTGAAATTTTATAATTTGATTTTAAATGCAAGCAAAGACAATAAACTTTGATTATAACTCGTATAGAGTTTGCAAGAAATTATAACTACCCGAAGTGGTAAAATTTCTATATTTTGCCATGATCAAATTCATGTATGATTGTGAGCAAAGAAGTGAAAACCCGTCCCATTGAATTTGCTTCTTTCTCATTCCTCTTAAGAGAATGTGATAGCAATATGTGATAAGTCTGAAAGAAGATAAATTATTACCATGAAGGTATCAATGAATGTGGACGTGGCAATAGACGAAATTATAATCGTCATATTTGTGATAACGAGCATAATAAGAATTCTCAAAATAATCTTTCACTCTTTGAAAGTAATATTTGTCATCGATTTGACATGAGATTTTGTAAAGCACATATAGATGATTGTGGTACATTCATGATGAGCATGTGACAATTGATTTATGAATACATATTCATTCTTGGAATAATATAAACGTGCTAGTGGTAGTGAATATACCACACTCACCTCTAAAAGGAGGTTTGAGATGATATAAGAAAATAATGTCATTATTATGGCATGAACGGTCATTGGTCATGTACCTATTGTACGCCAAAATATTTTGGCAATGTAATTACTAAAGGATAACACTAATGCAAGAAACAGATCTTGCATATAATTTTGACAATGACCATAATTTATAACTTTCTCCTTGAAAGTAATATTCACCACATGGATGTTGACTTATATGTGGTAGTACCAAATTAATTTAGAGCTCTGAAAGAGCCAATTATTACTATTTTTGAGGAATACAATTGATTATCATGTCAATTTCTTATGTTGTAGTAAGTCTCAAAGAAACTTGTTGAGTTTCTAAAGTATTCGCGAAAGCGATTGGTTATACTGAGATTATAAATAAAGGAAAGATTCAATATCTTCTATTACTACAACTTGTAGCGGGGTAATATGTATGTGAAAAGTTACCCGCTTTATTCTCCAGTTTGTAGTACACAAATAAAAGAATACCACAATAAAGTGGATTCTTATTGATATAAAAATCCATATCATAATAAACTTGGAGTTTATTGATAATTGTTGTTAATTTATTCAGTTGGCATAACTGGTTTAGCCATATCAATTTAAATATGATGTGCAAAAATGAAAGAGAATTCACATGGATAAATATTAAAGAATAAGAAAGTTCTTTACGAATTCTCTTATTTTGCTTGTTCATTAATTAATAGACCAACTAAAATTGGTAGTGAATCCCATGAATGCTAGAAATATCAAAGGTGAATATGAGCATATTCACTAGCCATGTATATCACATAAGATGCATCTATGAGATGGTTACATATGCGATTATTATTAACCTGTAACCTGGTGTTTGCGAGGTAACTGCTCAAATAATTTAATTTAAAGCATAATTTAAAGGTCTCAATTCAAGATAGTTCATCTTGATAAGTTGTCGGTTTAGCAAAATGATTTATTGAGTGCCTCCACTTAATAGCTAAACTATTGCTTATGAGAACAAAGTTATCTGTATCAATTTGATATACGTTATACACGAAAATATATTACTTTCTCCCCTCACATGTGGTTCTGGGTCAGGGACCAAATAATTCCATCTTATTATTATTGATGTGCGGTGTATATTTTGATTAACACCATAATGCACAAAGATGTTTCCAAAATTGAGTAAAATAGTTAGTTTTTCTAACACGAGGGGGAGATATGATAAACAATTGATTTTTTTTACGTGGAATGAATTATCATTTCTACATCTGGATCCTCATATAAGATAATATGAACTTCAAGTTCATAAAAAGATAATTCATCTGCAGTATATTGCAAAGCATGCTAGACGCTTTTGTTGACCCAAAGAAAGTAACTATATTCTTATTGCAAATGCTCCTATTAAGTTCTAGAAGGACAAAGTCTATGGTACACTTAAAGCGTATGGACAAGTCGGTTTCAAATAAACTTCTTGATAAAGAAGATGAGCAAATGATCAAAATAATTATAATAAAGGAGGCAAGTGATCTAGAAGAACACATGACATAACACTTCATAAAATCTCAGGAGAGATTCAGGTACCTGAATTTATTAATAAAGAGATATATATGTTATGTCTTTATATTGAAACCAATATAAAATGTTCGTCGTCGAAATCTATGATAGCGCTAAGTATAGATGAGGATCTTAAGTCTGTTGAATATGAACACAAAAATATTGCCCAAATGAAAGAGACAGAATTCGAATAGAATTTGTTTCATATGAAAGACATATAGTTTTGGACATGCCGTTCAAACATTTGAAAGTATAAAGTCAATGGTTTGTGCAATCACTTTTATCTATCTTATGTCTAGCATGACATAAAAACTTGATATGCATCTAAAGTCCATTCATATGGCTTATATGACTTAACTTATACGACAATCCCTGAAGGATTTAAATTGCTTAAAGCATATATAATTCATGGTCCTGAAGTACCACATCCTATGTGCAATTTGTGCACATATGTATCTTGCTATAACTATAAGCACGATAATGTGATAGCGGGAATTTTTCCCTCCATGGAGATATTGTAAAAGCTATTCCATGACATTATATGAAGACATTATATATATATATGATGATTTCAAGGTGCAACATATTCATTCAAGTGATAGTATGGCTGATTTGTTCACCAAATCTCTACTGATGTCAAGCTTCAAGAAGCTAGTGCACAAGATTGGGATGCGAAGGCTCAAGGATGTGAATTGATGCTCTCATCAGGGGGAGTTAATGCGCGTTGCACTCTTTTTCCCTTACAAGGTTTTGTCTCACTGGGTTTTCCTTGCAAGTTTTTTAACGAGGCAACCAAAAGGCGTATTGTTAGATATGTGTACTCTTTTTCCTTTTTTAGAATTTTTTTTCCACTAGATTTTATTTTAGTTAAGGTTTTAACGAGGCACATTATTTGTTGTATAGACATTCAAGGGGGAGTGTTATAAATAGAATTATATTTAAGGTGAATGTCTATATTCTAGAGAGATTCTAGAGTTTGTTACTTGGTGACTAAGTCTTTTTCCTCCTATAAATAGAAGGGTTTTATTCCATTATAATTCATCCCAAAATTCAATAATAATTCCCTCTCTTTCTTTCTCTGCAATATTATTCTTACTCTTTTATTGTTTCACAACATATACGTAGTATTAGCCCCAATTGTATAGATATAATGTGCTGTGAATAGTTAAATGTCCCACTTCTTCATTTGGCTATTATTTGTTATTTTATTTTATTTTTTGGTAATTTGTTCATTAGTTGTTCAGCATACAGAAAGTGGGGAAAGTGCATTCATGATTTTTCAACTTTGGCCCATACAGTTTGGTATTTCAGCAAATATGGACAAAGATTGACACCCATAACAAAGTTAAAATCAATAATCATTTCCAAACACTAACGGCATTTTTATGCACATAATGTCAAATCTAAGTTCCCAGAAGTAGCATCATCGTCAAAGTTTATGGCAGAATGGTGAACACTCCTTCAATTTTAATTAGAAATTTCATATTTGAGCCCCTAAAGCGGAATAATCTTTAGCAAGGAACGATTTACCTTAAAATAAAACATTTCAATGCGAAATCGGATTAATCGAACCTCAAAGCAGTACTCAATATTGAATGGTAATAAGAACAAAAAAGTATTAGACTATTAGTATCCTGTTGAAGTGAACATTAATCAGGTGGTTTCTATAATGGACCTTTCTTTGTGTATCGTAGTGCTTAAACGAATTATTTTGGACAAACTGTGGATGATTATGATTGGCCCTAGTTTACAATTATACCCATTTCTCACGCCTGCTTTTCTAATAGATTTCAGTTTCCTGTTCTCAATCATCAGGCTAATCCAATAACTCCCCTTTAATTGAAAATGAATCATGAATTTTTACCCCTAAAGGAACCCACATATGACCTAAATTAAAGTTTTAATAATAACTGATTTTGTCGAAAGAAACATATTGTTTATCTTCGTGATTCAACAACGATAATGATTAACAGTTAATCCTGAGATCAACTTTCACAATCACTGGTTATCATGTTTACCGACGAGATAGATTGGCACAATCGTTTGACAAGGGAAGTTGGCTTTTATTTACAAAGAGTGCATGTCCGTCACATAATGTGTTCTACTTAAGTAATTATTATATATATATATATATATATATATATATATATATATATATATATATATCTTTCACATACTCAAATTACGATCAGATTTTATATTTTATTCATAACTACTGTTAACCACTATCCTTAGCGGAGTCACATGCACCTAAGGGGTGTCAAACGACACCCTTTCGATGAAAAATACATTGTTTAGCGAACGTGTATAGATACTATATAAAGACACCCCTTGACTTCTTGGTGAGTTTGTTTCTTTATATTTTGACTCCCCCTTATAAAAATTCTGGCTTCGCTACTACAAATAACAATCAATTAAAGTAAATACAAACTCTAACCTTTAAAGACTAAAGATGATGAATTGAGGTTTTTATCCAACAATGGATGCTCTTGAATTCACAAACCAGCCAGTAATTACAAATTAGCATAATCATACATTTTACTAAATTATTCCTGCAAACGTATGACGTTTTTAATTCCTTTTTTTTCCTCCGTTTAAGATAGCCAATATCTTTCCTTGTTTTCAATGTCACGCATTCTCTGTAAAATCTTGGGACTGCAAATCTGCAATATTAAGTAATGTTCAGCCCACCACCGCCAGTGACTAGAAACTTCAGCCACCATTAAAATTTTGTCAGCCAAAAGAAGAATAAAATGAAACCAAGTTGAGTTCATATATAACTAACACTAACAGTAGAATGAAATTAAAATTAGTGTAAAATTGTGTGCTACACAAAGACAAAGGATAGTGAACAATTTAGCAGTCAAAAGGGGGACAAAATAACTCAGGGAATGTTTCTGGTCCCATGAATATATGTCATGTCTCCAAAGCGTGACATAACATTAGGATTGCAATTTCTAGATTGAGAGCTCTACCATTTATTCCAACAATTAACATCAATATGTTTCACTTCACATTAACAAAATGCTCTTTTATGTATCACCTGTCTTTAGCCGAGCGTCTTTCGGAAACAACCTCTTTATTCCCTCGGGATAAGAGTAAGGTCTCTACACTTTACTGGTAGAATTTTACTGGATTGTTGTTGTTGTTTTATGTATCAGCTCAAAAGGAGATGGCTATACTCTTTCATGATAATTCCATTGCCAGCTTTTTTTTGGTTTCATAATCAACAATTACCATCTGTTTTAGCTCGGAACAGATGCTAGTATTTGATACGAGTGTGGATTTAGATGTCGAATTCGTATTATACAAATTTTAGGATTCCGAAGCACAAACAAACACATTATTTTCTTAAAAATGAACTTACATTTTTAATCAACGAGGTAAAGTAACTCGATTTATATTTATTAAGATAAATGACTAATGAATATTATAGATCCCTCCTACATGTTTCACCATCATAACATTACGAATTATTAATGATAACTGTAAGTGACATATTCAAATTTGAAAAAGACATCTGCAACAAGCAGAGGACAGATATAATTAAAGGTTCTTGGAGACTGAATAGTAACAAAAAAAACATCTTGCCTTTTAAATTCACAAATTTCAGATTAAACCAATCTGAATTTAAGCACTTTATCTTATTGTGACTTTTCTTTTTTGTCTTGCTCTAGCAATCAGTATGCTCAATTTAGTCCCCCTAACTTTTCTGAATATTACTTGATATCCCTTATTTCAAGCTTAGGATCTTATGAAAGAAAAGTGAAATTCACTTACTTTTGACACTTTTGGCTGTTTCATTTTATGATGATAAAAGCATTGTCCTTTTCTTATTCTTTTCTTGTCTTGGTTTTGGGGCTTCATTTGTATCTATTACGAAGCATGTTCTCAAAATGCAATATAACCAAAATCTAACATTAGAAAATTTTGGTGGAAAAAGGATAAAGAAAAGATAGAATGAATTACAAGATAAAGCGCAGTTCCTAAGGCACGTGATCTAACAATTCTCAAAGAGTTTTGTCCTCGTGTCTCAAAATTGTGTGTAGACCATACGAGTTCTTATGGGTAATTGGGGGCATAAAAACATTAAAATGTATACTCATAATTGAAAATTTGCGAAAGAGTTTAAGGTTTATATTGTTAGAAAATGTACATTGAGTCTAACTAAAACACAAAAAGATAGATCATGAGGTGAGAGTAGTTCAAGAACATTGTATGAGTCAAAATCAGTTCACGAAGTCGGCACTAAAGAAATAGCGAAAGGTCGACCAAGTCGTGTTCACGTTTCGTCGAGCACGACCCCGTAGAGTATTGGTCGTATCTGAAGCCGAACCGACGGCGAGTTTACCCTACTGAATAATGATTTTGAACTATGGCCTAATAGAGAGGGGACCGAGGGATAATCCTTCGGTTAGAAACCATGGGGTAAGAAAGGATAACGGAGTATAAATAGGCAGAGGAAAGGGAAAAGAAGGGGGGACAACTACCAAGCAAATACTCTGAGCAGGAGCTCTCCTCAGGCTCATGCGTACGGATGTGGGGTGATACCTCGAAACCTAGTTGAATAACAAGGAAGCCAACAATCTCAATGAGGCATCACTTGACACCCACGCACGGGTAAGGGATGATACTCTAAAATGTAAACCTATTACTCACACTGAGTCCATTCTTGTAATAATCAACGAAGGCCAACGAGCATGTACTTGCCGCCATTCATGTTCAATATAACCCGATCTAGAGTTAATTATTTTTAGTTGAGATTTACTCTTTATTTCATTTATGATTGATTTTGTGAAAAGCTTCATCTAGTTTTGTGTGCAAACAATTTGGCGCCGTATGTGGGGATTTCTCAATTAAAACCATAGTTCTCTCTAGATCTCGAAACCAGTCCAACCCAGCTCAACCCCTCTTGATGCATCAACTGGGGTTCGTCACACAGGTGACAAAAGTGGAACCCCCGATCGTCGCGCACTTCACGCGACATCAATCCCACTTGGCAAATTTGGCCACCCTTTCCACTTCTGGATAAGAGACTAGCCCGCTTCGTAGCACACTAGAATGATGAGCATACCGCGCCCCAACCCCTATATCCGCACGCACTCCACACATTTTGCTTTTTATAAACATTATATGACACATTTTCCTAATGCGTGCATGTCCGATAGGCCCAAACCGGGACCCCAAAACCCCAACGGACGAGTGTGGGTGAGGTATCTGGGCGAGAAACAGAGCAGACAACCACGCAATTTGACCCCCCCCCCCCCCCCCCCCCCCCCCCATCCGACACGTCTGGCTAATGTAACAGACTCTATCGAGTCCTACCTACCATATTTTCCTTTTTCGTCAAAATGACAAAGGCAAGAGCGCGAACCCTCCTGAAGAGGGATGTAGCTGGCTCGCCAGAGCGGCGCCCGATATTCTCCAACAAGAGTGAAATATAGTGGACTAGAGTTGGCTCGCCAGAGCGGCGCCCCATGTTCTCCAACAAGAGTGAAATACAACCGGTTGGGGCTGGCTCGCCAGAGCGGTGCCCGATGTTCTCCAACAAGAGTGAAATACAGTGGACTGGGGTTGGCTCGCCAGAGCGGCACCCGATGTTCTCCAACAAGAGTGAAATACAACGGACTGGGGTTGGCTCGCTAGAGCGGCGTACGATGTCCTCCAACATGAGTAAAATACATCGGACTGGGGTTGGCTCGCCAGAGCGGCGCCCGGTGTTCTCCAACAAGAGTAAAACACAACAGACTAGGGTTGGCTCTCCCAAGAGGCGCCCACCGCTCTCCAACGAAAGCCCGACCAGGCTAACCGAATTACTTACATCTGACCTCGATCGAATTACTTACATTCGACCTCGCTCGAATTACTTACATTCGACCTCGCTCGAATTACTTACATTCGACATTGCTCGAATCACTTACATTCGACTTCGCTCGAATCACTTGTATTCGACTTCGCTCGAATTATTACTTACATTCGACCTCACTCGATTTATTTACATTCGGCTTCGCTCGAATCACTTATATTCGACTTCGCTCGAATTACTTACATTCGACCTTGCTCGAATTACTTATATTCGACTTCGCTCGAATCACTTACATTCGATCTCGCTCGAACTACTTGCATTCGACCTCGCGCGAATTATTAGCAATTGACCTCGTGCGAATTATTAGCGATCAATCTCGCTCGAACTATTCACGTTCGACTTTGCTTGAACTATTTACATTCGACATCACTCGAATTATTAACGTTCAACCTTGCTCGAATTACTTACATTTGATTTTACTCGAATTATTTATGTTCGACCGCGTTCGAATCACGTATGTTGGATCCCGAGAAATCCACACAAGCCCGCGGAGAAGCATGTCAAAATAAAAGCCAAGAGATACAAGAATAAATGATTTGAACATACGTTTCATTCAAGAATCACGACTACATCTTGCAAAAGGCCGGACAAGCCCGACAAAAAAATAACGAAACCGAAGCACAAAAGTAAACTAGATACAAAAACTACAACACCGTCATTCGACATCACCTCCATCATCACCTTCGCCAGCATCCTCTGAAAGCCCTTCATCAACATCAGCATCCCCATCAGCCCCCGGCGACGCGGGGTCATAACCAGAGTTAACACGGGCCTCGCGTGCCTTCGCCCGAGAACCCTCAAAGGCCGCCTCAGAAACACTCCCAACCTCCCACAAACTTTTATATATGACCCGCTGGGCCTGTGCATAAACCCACAACTCATGCAAATGACGCAGGGTAAAAGACTCTGCATGAGCCAATAAGCGCGCCTTCTCAGCTTCAAGAGCAACGACCTGATACCCCAAACGTTGCGCCTCCTGGTCGATCTTACCAATGCGCTCCTTAATCCTGGCCTCCCTCATGGTAGTAGTCTCCCTCTAAGATTCCTGCTCGAATCGAAGAAAGTGGATGGTGTCGTCCAATGCCACCACTCTTGCCAAAGTAGACTCATGAGCACGCTCGGCCTACTCCAGTATGACCACCTTCCCTTCCAACTCTGCCAACTTCTGAGTCGATTCGACACTTAAAGCCTCCACTTTGACAGAGCTCTGGTCGAGTTCAGCCTGAAACGACTGCACTTTGTCTTGAAGATCCCTACATTCTGCGGCAACCCCTTTGCCCAACTCAAGCTATTCATCCTTGGCATGCAACAACTCCCCAAACTCGCTGCATCTGCGGATAGACTGTATTAGTTCCTCGTCCCTGCTCTCTAATGGACCGTGTACCAGTGCCCGCCCTAAGCTGCTCACGCAACTCACGGCACCTGTCACGATACCGTCGATACTTCTCAACCATCTTCAAGAATATCTTAGCCCGCGTCTCAGCTCTGTGGGGACTCGCAACTCCCACCATGTAAGTCTGCAAGAGGAAATGAAAGGGAGGATAAGGAAAAAAAACAAAGTTAAAAGGGGGAAGGGGGGGGGGGGGGGGAAAAAAGGAGGCAAAAGGGACTTCCCCCCGACCCCACCGCAACGAGCCCNAAAAAAAAAAAAAAAGAGGGGGGGGGGGGGGGGGGGGGGGGGGAGGAAGAAGGCGGCATAAGGGACTTACCCTCAGACCCATCGCAACGATGCCACGTGACAGCTGCGAATCACTGATTGGCTGAAGAGCCTCGCTCTCGGCAACCGAGCAGAGAATATCAAACTGTTGAACCAGCTCCAGCGTGTCATGCCAAAAGTTGAGATCCAACGGTATCTCCAAAATGCGGGAGGTCCTCTCAGCCATCACCACGGTCCTGGTAAAGACACGCTCAAATAACCTCACATCATCGGGGTCAAGGTCGAACTCGATCTCATAATCTTCAACCACAACACTCTTTCCTCTTTCTTCGATCGATGGAGGGGCACGACCTTATCGAGAGACGAAGGCTTGTTGTCAATGGTCACGACCGCTCCCTGACCCCTCGTCTCTGAAAAGCTAACTTCGCCGACGCCCGCAGAGTACCTCTCTACTACTCCTTGGCCAACTATGGTTCCCACCTCGGCGATAACATGCTCCCGTGACATTACCCTTCGCCTTTTGGACGGAACTTCTTCACTGCCGGGAAGGGAGGATGTGCCGGGTGCGCCAACCGGCGGGACCAGGGTTTCCTGTAGGGGAGTCGTCTCTAAATAAGTTGCCGTGGTTGAAGCCCCTGTTCCGCCACTCGCTGGATTTGCCGGCACGAACCGCACGGGGGCTGCCGACTGCTGGAATTCCAACGGGGGAGCCCTAGCTCTCCTCGACCCTCTCCGACCTATCAAAATAATATAGAACCCCGCATGAGCATAAAGAAAACGTACAATCAAAATACGGCTAAGGCTATGGAGAAATGACTTACTCACTACAGGGTGACGTCGAATCTCTCATGGAAACGCGCCCACTCGCGGATTCCCACTGTGTGCGGCAAAACCGCAGCCACCCAATCACGAATATCGTCGACCGATGGGAGAGGCGGCCTCTCAGTTGCAGCAAATATTGTAGGTAAGCGGTCAACGATCGACTAACGAAATCGTATGGTATGGACAGACAATTGATGTAACAAGAGGGAACGAAGGGATACTTACGGGCAAAATTCCACGTCTTAGGGAACCCAACGGGGTCGGATACCAGGTCTCTGTACGCACAAAAAAGAAACTCTCCCAGAAGCGGCAAACTCTTCGTTCCCCTGTGGTGTAGGTGTAACATAGTCCCCCTCTGGAAGTGGGGAGCGAAGAGGTGCATCATATGACGAAGCGAGACAGGGCGGCCAACCAATTCAGCATATTTGGTCAGCATTAAGAAGAGCTTGTAATGTATGGGGTAAGCTGGGCCGGGCATACCTCATAAAAACGGCAAAAATCCACAGCCAATGGAGGAAGAGGAAGCATATACACGATGACAAATGGGTAAGCACAGAAAGCGCAATACCCCGGGCGGTGCAGATGAAATATTTTGCCCCCCGCCGGGACAAGATCAACTCGCTTCGGAACCCCCCCACTTGGTTTTGAAGGAAGAAAGCGTCGCCGCATCCATCACCGAAAGCGCCGTCGTAGGTTCCTCCTCAGCTGGGCGGTTGAAATCATTCCGAGCCTTCCCAAGGCGGGGCACCACCTCATCCACAGACGGGAAACTTTCATCCTCCACCAAGTTCATCTCCTCATCAGGGGGAGGCACAAAGTTCTCTGGCGCTGCTATATTTGCAGCTTGGTTAAGATTCGAGGAACTAGCTATCGCGAATCGAAATAGAGATCGAGAATATGGTGACAAAATTTTTTGAAGTTGATTACACTCCTTAAAAGTATGAACAATAAACAACCGGCACTATTAAGGGTTTTTGCTCAAACTTTTTGATTTGGACAATGTACCACCGAGACAAAAGCCCTCAATATATAGGCGCAAAAGCCCGAAAGTGAAACGCTGCCTTTTTCAATAAAACAACGGAATCGGTGCGAGAAATGATGCGACGCTTACCGCATGAAACGTATGCCACAATGACACCTAATGAAGTCATGTCGCATCAACTGAGATGCATATCTGACATGTCCCTTCGAAACGTCATGTAATCCCTCTATTACAAAACGCGCGCCCACAACCCAAAACTGACTTTGACCCACAGGACGACGGGTCTTCATTCGACATGCCCGCTCAGAAACGGCCGAACGATTAGATTTCGACGGCTTATAACGACTGGATCATCCCCTCGCGGACGCCCAAAGGCGAACCCGACGGGCGGAGGGGCTAACTGTATGGGTCAAAATCTGTCCACGATGCCGGCACTAAAGGAAGTAGTGAAAGGTCGACCAAGTCGTGTTCACGTTTCGTCGAGCACGACCTCGTTGACTATTGGTCGTATCTGAAGCCGAACCGACGACGGGTTTACCTTACGGAATAATCATTATGAACTATGGCCTAATAGAGAGGGGACCGAGGGATAATCCTTCGGTTAGAAACCATGGGGTAAGAAAGGATAACAGAGTATAAATAGGCAGAAGAAAGGGAAGAGAAGGGGGGACAACTACCAAACAAATACTCTGAGCAGGATCTCTCTTCAGGCTCATGCGTACGGATGTGGGGTGATACCTCGAAACCCAGTTGAATAACAAGGAAGCCAACAATCTCAAGGAGGCATCACTTGACACCCACACATGGGTAAGGGATGATACTCTAAAATGTAAATATATTACTCACACTGAGTCCATTCTTGTAATAACGAGCATGTACTTCCGATTAACCCAATCTAGAGTTAATTATGTTTAGTTGAGATTTACTCTTTATTTCATTTATGATTGATTTTGTGAAAAGCTTCGTCTAGTTTTTGTGCAAACAAACATATAATGTGACACTAACTCTTTACTTTCAATAAATATCACATATTTAACATTGTCTCGTACTTTCTGGTCAGACATATGGAACGTGAACAACATACCATGGAGTTCCAGTACAAGATCAACCAAGAACAAGGATGAGTTTCATTTTGATACCATGTTAAAAGATGATCATTTGACCTCATTCAACCTAGAAATTTTGCTCTTGAAACGAGAAATATCAAGATCATAACAATAACTCATTCTTTCTATCTTACGACACTAAATATATATACTATAAGTAATTACTTATTAAATGTGCTTATAACTTAAAAAGGATGAATTACCTATCTAGTTTGGCATATTTACACTGAACTCAGCTTGATGGTGATCAAAATGTGGGAAATAAAAGAGGGTAAAAATTGAAAGTAGAAATGAAATATGGAGACCATAAAGGTGTTTCCTCCCAAAGCCATGTGAGAAAAGCAGCTTTTTCTCCTTCCCTTTCTACTCTTCTTCCTGCTATAAAGCGACCACGCCCCTTTGCTTGTAATCATTTGGTCTATTTTCTTATAATTCCCTCACTTCCTCTTTTTTTCTTTTCTTTTTCTGTCGCCCTCCTTCCTACTTCTCCTACAACTTCGAATTTCGCGTTTGTAGTGGTGAAATCAGAATTCTTACAAACTCGCCAAAAAGTTAGGGGTGTCATTATATAATATATATATATATATATATATATATATTTAAAAAGATTACATAGTTATACAGTGTAATTTTCTGACGAATAAATATCGGTTGACACCCTTTTGGTGCATGTCGCTCCGCCACTACCCATTTGAGCATATTTTTTTATTTTTTTATTTTTTTTCGGATTTTTTCCCATTTTTCCGATATTTGTGTTCTCACCATGAAAATCTTAATCCAACTTGAAGTTAAATTTCCTAATTTTTCGGAATTCGAAAATCTTCAAAAATCTTATTTTTTAAACTCTTACTCCAAGTCGCTCATGAAAATTCGAAAACAACTTCAATTGTATTCACGTCTAAACATAACTCCAATTTACAAGTACCGTTTTCTATTGAAAAAATAAATTTTTTTTCTTCAGAATTTCACAATTATTATGTCCGTGCCCACTAAGTGTGTGAAATGTTTCTTTCGTCGGGTCGGATCTTCCCCTCCTCCATTTAGTCCCCACTCCCTGCTTAACCGTTTTTGGACCAAAACTTTTAATCTTTTATTTACTGATTATATAAAAAACATATCACTTTGTGTAATTTTATTGGTTACAAAGGATTATTTAACATCTTTCTAATCTTTTGAATATTGTAACACTCGAGTGAATAGTAATATTATATATGCAGAAAGAAGGTTTTTGCATTCTTCTTCTAAGACTTGCACCTTGGAACAAATATATTCTTGGGGGATGCCAGAAATTTTAATTTTATGGGTGTAAGATTTTGAAACAGCGACTTCTAGATTTAATTATTGGGTTCTAAATTAGGTACTTGTACATATTTAATGAACATTTTAATATAAGTAGTCTAGTTTAAGCAAAAATTACTTAGTTCGGCGTAATCCGTACTCGAGTTTCTAGCTCCGCCCCCGATAGAGAAAAGTTGGTGTTCGCCAGACTTGGAATGCAAAAAATATTTGAAGAGTTTGTTACTCTTATTAACATTGAATTTAACGTCATTATTACATCAGAGAAAGACAAAATTAAGGAGGGTTAAATCAAATTATGATAGTACAATTAATGTGAATTAGGCAATGTCTCAATGTTCATCATTTCCTTATTTAGATACAAGTACTTTATTACTCAAAAGTATCACTTTAAAAATAAAATAACAAAACTTAGGTTAAGCCAAATTAATTAAATACTATATATTGCTCCATATATTTCATGGGAAGAAGAGAAGCCCGCTCGTGCGAAAAAGCCAGTCACGCTCCCATAATTACATTAGGTTCTGCACTAAAAGACAATAATCATGTTTAATTTTAATTAAATATAATTTTCTAAAAACTAAAAATTTAATCATAGGAACAATTGCTTTTGGCACGAAAAACACCGTTATTCGTCAAAGCTCGCAAAGTTGAACTGTTTTTACTTGGAAGCTATAAATTCTGATTTTTTAAACACTTTCCCCAATATCACACCCCTTTGTTACTTCTAAGAGGTATATAGTTTTGATAGACTGATTCAAAATACTTTAAACAATAAGGAGATATATATCTTTTATAGTTGAAACAATAAGTTTTATTTATTTATTTATCGTATAAGCAAACTAATTAGTTATACAATATGTGATGATGGTATAAAAGGCCGATTAGCTTTATTAAATTCAGTATTTATGAATATCAAGATACGTTATGCGAGAATTTATATATTATATTATATATATACAAAATAAAATACGAATAAGAATACATATGTTACAATACATTATTATGAAAAACTGAAACTAAAATTCCCTAAAATCAAATAGTTATTGTATAACAATGTTATTTATCGTATAATAATCTTCACACTTATGCAACGTATAAACAGTCTGGCATGACTAGTACGTGAATTAAATTAACCTTTAGTCTAAAATTTCATACAAACCAGGGGTGTACATATATAGAGGCCGGGTTGGTTCGAACTTTCTAATTACCAAATCAAATCAATTGTCTTGAGTTATTAAATTTAAATACCATATCAAATTAATAAAAGTTGGATTTTTTAAACCTCACTTTTCCTCGTATTTTTCGTGTTTTTGGGCTTTTTCATTTTTTTCATATAGTTTTCATCGCACAAAACGTAAAATATGTGCGTCAAATATTTCTTTAATCCTAGTAAGAGCGGACTATATAAGGTATTTTTAAATAAAATAACATAAATATGAGACGAGTCATGGCATTGTACTAAAATATTCAACAATAAAGATAATAAAACTGCATAAAATAAATATTAATAATAAGCCATAATGAAAACAAACATAATTTAAAATTACGACTAATAAGTACAATTATTTACATGACTAACCACTAAAAGAAAAATAAGTTATACATTTTATCTAAACCATGGAAAAACTAAAATCAATATCCAACACTATTTTCATTCATAGTACAATTGAATTTGCATACGGTCAGAACGGGGCATGCCCCTTTTCGTGACCAATCAGGGGTTGGATCGTGATAGGCCCCGGTTCGACCTCGTATTGTATCGAGCCTCAATATGGAGTCGTGGTGTTGAACCCTTAACTCGAGGACGGTCTAAGACGACGTTCAACCAAGATCGAGACCAAGTGGAACCGAGGTCGAGTACGATCGAAGGGGGGTTTACCTAGCCGAGTAACGGTAAGTCGAAATATCCGAGATCGAGCGAGGATCACTGCGAGAATCTCGGCCACGTATCAAGTGAAGGTCGGTTAATCGACCTGTCATGGGATTTTCTTATTGTATTTAGAATTATACCATAAGTCGAACTCATCTACTATATAAAGGGTGTTTTAATCATTTTGTAATTATTACATTCACGTATAACGAAGCAATATATCACATTTTCTCTTAAGCTTTCATACTCTATTGTTCAGTTCGCATTTTTCAATAGCATACTCAGTGGTTTGAGGGCGATCTAGCTCGAAGGCCAAAGCTTTGCATTACATTGGTATGCTTTATTTCTATTTACAGTTAATTTCTAATATCAATTTACATCTCTTTCAGTTTGTGTCAAGTAAAATCACGTATCCTTAAAGCCACTTATAAATTTAATTTTTATCCGATTTTAAGGGTAAACATAATTGAATGTCTTTTATTAGCATTAGTATTGATTTGATTTTGATTTACGATTTATTTGAGTTACTAACATTTATGGACTATAAAACTTTTTGGAGCATCCAAAAATTATAAGCTCAACCTTGAAATAATATGTTAAAAAATAAAACTATGAAAAAACTTAAGAAATATTTAAAAACTACACTACAATAAATATTTTATGTATTAAATATATTTAAAACTTCTATATATATAATGTCGTGTTGTTTTGGTTTCGGTTTGACTTTTTTTCGTTAAAACCAATCAAAATCAAATATGGTTGGGTTTTTGTTTCCAACACCAAACCAATTTAAACCAAATTATAGTCGGGATTTTTTTCTGATTTGACTCGAATTATCGAGTTGATGGGGTTTGTCGGTTTGATCTGTACACCCCTAATACCAACATTTAGCAGGAGTACTAGTTTTCAATATTAATAAGCATTCAATGATATATATGTGCCTATAGTTTATGTGAAAATTAGTAGGCACATTCTAATTGTTTAACTCTAGTCATTACCACCCTTCAAAATACTCCAATTCCCCATCATTCTATTCACGATTTCACCCCCTTTTCTTTTAGAGAAAAAAAAACGTAGCTAACAGAACTAAAGGAAACAAAAAAAGTAAAATTAGAAATTGAGAGGCCCACCCACCAAAATACTTTAACATTCATTTCTCTCAATATAAATACGACATAGACGAGTAACCTTCCTACTAGCTAGCCAGCTGTTTTATTATAACTCCATTTCTATAGTGAGAAGAGATTCAAGAAGCTATTCAGTAAGAAGAAGAAGAAGAAGATGGAATCTTCAGACAAAGTGGTGGAAACAGTGATAGTAGGAAATTACGTGGAAATGGAGTCTGAAGGGAAGTCTAATAATGACATGAAATCTAAGATCTCTAATTTATTCTGGCATGGTGGTTCTGCTTATGATGCTTGGTTTAGCTGTGCTTCTAATCAGGTTTAATTAATTAATTTCTTCGTAAATATTCTTTTCTTAAAATTTCTTTTATTAATGCACACATTGATGGATAAATTTTTTTCTTATACATTCTCAGGTAGCTCAAGTGCTATTGACATTGCCATACTCATTTTCTCAACTGGGAATGCTCTCTGGTGTTTCATTTCAACTCTTCTATGGTTTATTAGGCAGTTGGACAGCTTATCTCATTAGCATACTCTATATTGAGTACAGAACCAGAAAAGAAAGAGAAAAAGTTGATTTTCGCAACCACGTCATCCAGGTCAGTAGCGTCGTACGCAGGATTTTTCATAAGCCGTGTCAATCTTTTATTACAATTCGACTTGTATTTGGATTTGAGTACGAGACTGCAGAAATTCTAAAGTTTTATTTCTTGTCCCAAAGTTATGCATTTTACATTATTCTCGTGTCAATCTAAAATCTTTTTGTTGTTTTGAAGGGGTGTATTTCTTTTATTTAACCTAAAACCAAAAGACTCGACAAGATATAGGTTAATAGATATCTTGTCTTGTGACAGAAAACCACTCTACTAAAATCTAATTTTACATAAGGGACATAACAACTGTGAAAGGAGTCTTGACACGTAACCGGTAAAGTTGTTGTCATATGACCAGGAAGTCACGGGTTCGAGCCGTGAAAACAGCAGGTTAAGACTGCGTACAATTGACTCTTGTGGTCCGATCCTTCCTCTTACCCCGCGCATAGCGAGAGCTTAGTATACCCGACTGTCCTAGACATGACAACCATTTCTCACATGGTATTCTGAGTTTTCTATATTATTTTAATGTCTAAATTTTTATATGAAATTTGTGTGTTACAGTGGTTTGAAGTTCTTGACGGGTTGTTAGGAAAACATTGGAGGAACGTGGGTTTGGCATTTAATTGCACTTTTCTTCTGTTTGGATCTGTAATTCAACTTATAGCCTGTGCAAGGTTCGTCCTCTTTAATTTTCTACCTGCTCCTGCATATATTATTCTGTCTTTTTCTACTCATATATGTAAGTAACAAAATCTATTTTATTTAATGTGCAGCAATATATACTACATTAATGATAATTTGGACAAAAGAACTTGGACTTATATCTTCGGAGCTTGTTGTGCTACTACTGTCTTCATTCCTTCTTTCCATAATTATCGAATCTGGTCTTTCCTTGGCTTATTAATGACCACTTACACGGCTTGGTATCTTACTGTCGCGTCACTCCTTCATGGCCAGGTATGTATCGGTTTAATTTTACGTATGATTATTAAACTTTATTCATTACTATAATATTAAAGTCGTCGTGTCACAAATTAAGCATATATATATATGGTGTGAGACAATTCGGTTCCCCCATCTAATATTGATGTTAAAGGGAGAACTGTGAGGAACCAATCCTAGTATGAGAGGACTGGTTCGGGCTAACCTATAGTATATCGATTGTTATTGCAGGCAGTTATGTTGGTATGGTAGCGTCTTTAGAATTGAGAAAAAGCAGTTACAGCAAAGTGATGCTACTTTAAAGTTCTATAAAAATAAATTTCCTTTTTTTTACATTTTTCGAAATCGGCGTTTGTTCATGAAATTTTCAATATTCATTTGAAGATGCATTTTGAAAATTTTCAAAAATTAGAAAATTTCACAAAATTGTATTCCAAAATTTTCACTCAAATCACTCACTAAATTTCAAAAATAACCTAAACTAAAATTTATGTCCAAACACAACTCTAAATTTCAAATACCATTTCACTTGAATTTTTTTCCCACCATTTTTGGAATTTTACAATTCTTGTGTCCAAACGCCTACTTAATCATATATACACATATGTGGAGATTTGACTAATTAATTAGATACTTTAACTTTGAAATGTTAATTACTCTATAAATTTATGGTTTTTCTTTTTTTAAAACAGGTGGAGGGGGTGAAGCATTCGGGACCAACAAAATTGGTGCTCTATTTCACAGGAGCAACAAACATTCTCTACACATTTGGGGGACATGCCGTTACTGTGTAAGACAGAATTATTTTATTTGTTTTTGACGATTGTATTTACATTTTACTAGTTCATATATTAATTTCCTTTTTCTTTTTCTAACATTCAAGTACAATCAAATCTATCTATAACAGCCTCGTTTGTTCTAGATATTTTTGGATATTATAGCGAATTACTGTTATAGAAAATATATATTATAACATAATATAAAATTTAGATTCGGAATGAAGTCTTATTATATAAGAATACTGTTATAGAGAGGTGCGATTGTGCAATGCTAAAATTATAAAAATAGGAGATATGTTAGTATCTTAACATTAAATTCTTTATGAAAACGACTTTACCTTGACTTCTTTCGACATATTCTGAAGAAATGATCTAGTGGACTATTCTTTTGTGTCAAAAAGATTAATATTCCCTCAAAACTTAACATTTACTACGCCATGACCAATCATTGTCAAAACACTATTATTGTTCTTATTATTCTCATCTCCACAACTGTGTATATCACTTATAACTTTTACTTTTAGCTTTTTACATGCATTTGTGGCTAAAATATAAATAGTGGTTCCAGCATCTTTTTTCCATGGCCAGATTCCTTTTTACCCTTTTCAAGTTAAAAAGCCAGAACTCTTTTTTCGAATCACTTTTGCTTTTATTGCTGAATCAATGAAGGAAAACTGTTGAAGCTCTGAGCAACTCCTTCTTTTAATGTTCTTTTTCTGTTTCCTTAGAATAAATTCACTGAACCACTAACCAAGGTAAAAAAGCAAGAAAGAAATCTAGCATAAATTTAATATATAGGGAGTACTGTAAAATTAGATCTTGATATTTACTCGACTGGATTTTATTACCATCTGTAAACTGCAAAGATCTTTAACTAGGATGTGGACATTGTACGCATGGAGGTGGGTAGGTTTGTAGCTTGTAGGTACATTGAAAGAACCGTTTAAAATATGAGTTTCAATCTGCGTGAACCTATTTAACTTGATAAAGAGTTTAAGAAAAACCTTATGACGTGAAACATGTTACTACAATATTTATGTCTAAACAATATTATAATATTTTGTGTGATTATAAGATTTCTGAAACTTATGGTATTATGTATGACTATAGAAACTTCTAATTAAAGGTAAAAATAATAAATCTTGCGTTCACTTTTACTTGTCCATTATTCTAAAAATAGATTCACTTTTACTTCTCCATTTTCTCTTATCAAGCGAAGACAATTTCGCTTTTTCTTGTTATGCATCCACAACATTAATCGCTTTTTCCTTCAATTAATATGAGTATTATGCACTTCATTTGTTATTTTTTAAGGGGCGTGAAAAATCAAAGCGTGACAAGTAAAAGTGAACGGAGGGAGTAAGTTTAAATTAAATTATTTTTCAAATTTCGAAAAGATTTATTTTTTTAAAAATGGGCTAAAAGGAAATAAGTTTATATAATAGTAATAATGATTTAACTTATATATACTTCTAGTAAAGAATTTATATACTATCGTAATATGCTGTATGCTTAATTTGTGATATTTTTGGGCAGAGAGGTAATGCACGCGATGTGGAAACCACAAAAATTTAAGGCAATTTACTTGTGGGCAACTCTGTATGTGTTGACACTGACTCTTCCATCAGCAGCAGCAGTGTATTGGGCATTTGGAGATTTACTTCTTGATCATTCCAATGCCTTTTCTCTCTTACCAAAATCACCCTTCAGAGACATGGCTGTCATCCTTATGCTCATTCACCAGGTCCATTTAATTAAGTGATTTTTTAATGAGTGTGTCAAAACTTTAAGCCGCGCGCGTCACTAACATTGAGTTTTTTTGGCAGTTTATAACATTTGGTTTTGCATGCACGCCCTTGTATTTTGTATGGGAGAAAGCTATAGGGATGCACGAGTGCAAGAGTCTTTGTAAGAGGGCGGCGGCGCGGTTGCCGGTGGTGATTCCGATATGGTTTTTGGCCATAGTATTCCCATTCTTTGGCCCTATAAACTCCTCTGTTGGTTCACTACTCGTTAGTTTCACGGTCTACATTATCCCAGCTCTAGCTCATATGTTCACCTTTAAATCAGCTGCTGCCCGAGAGGTACCATTCTTTCATTTTCCTATACTTCAAAAATAGAAAAAACACCTTTATTTTGTTCCGAATATTTTTGTATGTTATAGCGAAACGCTGTTATAAAAACATATATTATAACGTAACATAAAAATTGGTTTCGAAAAATCTTAATTATAAAGAGGTTTGACTGTACTATGATTCGTCAGGGCTACTAGAGAATAAGAGAAAGAATAAAAGAGAAGTGACGTCTCAGGCAGTAGTACTACTTTCATTTTAAGTGGAAAAAAGACTATTTATTCTTGGAGCTATATATATCCAGGAGGAATAGTCCAAACATAAAGATATTCCTATTAACACATAATGCAAGGTGACACATCTCAAAGATATTGGATTAATATTTAAATTTTACGTCGAATATTAACAATTCCTAATTTATTTTGTTTATGTTTTTCTAACCTTTGGTTTGTTATGAATATGTGTTGATTGTAAACTTTGTGTTATGCAGAATGCAGTAGAGCAACCACCAAAATTCGTGGGACGTTGGGCTGGAACATTTACAATAAACATATTTGTGGTGGTGTGGGTACTGATTGTTGGGTTTGGATTTGGTGGTTGGGCTAGCATGACCAATTTCATACATCAAATTGACACATTTGGTCTTTTCACTAAGTGTTACCAATGCCCACCTCCTCCGGGATCTCCACCACCGTTCCTCCCTCACACTGGCGCTCCGCGGCCGGCTCCGGCCAATGTCACGCACCCTCACCACCTATGAGTTCTTCGCCATTCATGCCGGAAATCAAACAGGGTTAAAAAGGCCTAGTTGGCGATGTTCCCCTCAATTGTCACGCCAGTATAAGTTGAACGGTAGATGAAAATCAAGAGAGATCAAGATGAGTTGTAGGCCCAAATTAGAAAGCCAATTCCCCGCCCCCCGCGCGCCTGTATTTTAAATTTTAAATTTAGCTTGATTTAGTTATCTTGTCACTAGTTGGTAACTGAAATGTAGTATGCGACATGCTTTGGAAATGAAGAGATTTGTTATTTTTTGTCTTATTTTTGATAGTTCATTCTTAAATCTATTGCAAAGTTACTTAGACTAGATTCATGTGTTACGATAACTAAGAAGCTCCAATTGAAAAGACTGAAAGTACAAGAGTGGTGACCTGTAGCCTTTTTTAAATTTTTAGTCGATTACTCTTCAAACCTAGTTGATTTATGCGGAGATAGCATGCACATAACTATTAGTCTTTTCGATTTAAATAAGTGTTAATTACAATAAACAGTAAACGAATAGAATATAATATGAGAGCGATAACGTAAATGGCACCATGGATTTTTATACTGGTTCGGAACCAATGTGGTATCCTAATCCAGTTCTCTTGGGTTGCAAGTGTTGTCTTTTAGAACTCTTTGTAAATTGAATTGCGTACAGCCTTTGTGGTTTTCAGCGATCACCACCAACGTTGACAGGGTTGGTTTTCACTCGCTCACCAACAACGAACAAGAGTTGGTTTTCACTCGCTCACCAACAACGGCCCTTTGGTTTTCGCTCGCTCACCAAAGAAACGAACAATGACACAACCTCTCAGCTACACTGCCTCTCCAATATATCGGTGATCCATGGATCACAGACGGTATCTCCCCATGGCCTTTCGCCTCTGAAAGCGTCCTTTCTTCTCAATGCCCGGGCATCCATCCAATGCATTCTTTTCGATCTTGTACCCTATGTAGGCTTGCAAAGCATAGGCGTCACAAGCGGTACACTGAACACCAACCTTTTTGTCTCTCTTCTCTCTTTTGTGTACACAGTAAATCTAGAAGTGAATTACAATGCTTGTTAAGAGTAGAATAAAGAACATGTAGTTTGGTAGACAATTGTATAGAAGGTTGCGTAAGTTTGTTGTTGCAGGTGCTTTCTCTTTTATACTTCATCGTTGAATATTCTAGCCGTTGCAGTGGTCTTCTAATTTTGGAAAAGGATTTTCTTTGCTGCTGCTCCAACTTTTCTTTACTGCTTCTTGCTCTTTTGAATATAATCTCGATCCTTGTCTCGGTTAAGTCTGATGTTGAAAGAGTTACTACTCCTTCCTTTAAGCACAAATGAATATCCATACTTCAAGCAATTTTGTACAGATTTGATCTCACGTGATTTGAGATCTTTTCTTTTACAATTTCAAAAATCAAGGCCATACTATTTAATGCCTTTGAAAAAACGATTCTTTTCATGTAAGCCACTATATCTTCATATGAACTTGGATGTTTCCATGTGTACTGAGGAATTGTCTTTCTTTCAATGTAAGCATGATGCTCTTTCCTTTAAAGATTAGATACTGATGCGATTCTCTTCCTTTGCCTTGCTCGTACTTCTTTCCTTTTCTGATAGATCTTAATATATCTTTGACTCCATTCTTGATCTTGAAAAATAATCTTTTTTCATAATAAGATTATACTATACCCATAATATATTTTCTTTCCATAGAAAATATATTCTCCCATTTTATTGAAAATATTCCTTTCTTGATCTTGGAAAATAATATATTTCCATAATATAGATTGTACTACATCCATAATATATTTTCTTTCCATAGAAAATATATTTTTCCTTGGCCTTGTAGTATCTTTCCTATATAGTATTTTTCTTCCATAAAATAATAGATCTTTTCCATGATTCTAGTAACTTTCCTTTCAAGATGTTGAAAAACTTTCCATCCATAATATCTGTAGATTCTTCTTCTGATATTGTAGTAAGTTATTCAATATTTGATATTCACTTCCAAATATTATTTCTTCTATGACGCTTGGATATTAAATCTCTGAAAATGATCTTCTTTGATAAATTTTCACATGGTATTCTCTTTCCCATATTTGTTTTGATCTTTACCAGCATCTTCTATCTTGAATAAACATGTATAAAAATAAGATTACCACAAGTAAATGTTCTTTGATTAATAATTTTGTTGGTTTGTTATCATCAAAATTAATACGTGAAACCTTGAAGCTAACATAGACGTATGACCAAAAAGAACTAAATTTGAAGTTTTGAACTATATTATTGTTTGACCAAAAAGTATAACTCTTGGTTCAAAGTAATTAAATTTATGTATTAAGGGGTTAAACCTAGTTAATAAATTATTTGTGGATGCGAGTTCCGAAAGCGTAACTAATGTTGAAAAGACCGGATAGAGATATAATGATGGTGTGTAACAATAATTCCAAGCAGCGTAAATAATGATAGAGCATTAAATAGCAACAAACAATAATAAATAGCGGAGTGATTCATCCAATAAAGGAAGAAGTAAGTATTATTTCTCCTGAAAATAATGAATAATAGCAAATCCTTGAATATTCGAGTTATCCTCGAATTTGGTGGAAAAAATAAAATAATATAGATAAGAATCTTGGTGAAAAAGGTATTGTTTGTATTATAGAGAGAGAGAATCTTTTGTCAAAGTGTGTTTTTAAGAATGAAAATCACATGCCCTACACCATTGCCTCTTTTTCTATTTATATGAGACATGTCTCTAACAAACTCTAATAGTACAAGTTTAGAGAATATATTCACTAGAATATTTTCTTTAATATCCTATTTCAAAAACTAGCCATTACGACTTTGTCAATGGTGCTCGACCTCAATCAATGTTGACATCTCGACCACAAATCTCGCTGCTTCGTTGTCGATCTTGACTGAATCTTTTCTTAATGCTATATTACCCTAAATATTCTAGGACAAATTTTGACCAATACAGTTAGTCCCTTCGCTTATTGAGGCGGGCCTCAAACTGGCTCGATGAGCGGATATTGTGTAACGTGGTCGAATCATTTGGACGACCTGACCAAGTAGTGATTATTGGGGCGAGTTGACTTCGTGTCCCTTTGTGAACCGTTAATTTCGGGGTTGTGAGTCCCTCGAATCTGCGATTTCCCGATGCGTTGCTTCGTTTCACGTGCATCTTCTTATTGAATATGCTGCTTCGGTAACAGTGCCAGGTAATGGTGAATTAATTCCTTGGTTTCGACGCTTGAATTTCTATGAATAGGGGTGTGGGTAGCGTTTCAATCTTTACGAAACCCTTGCATAAAAAAACTTTGTATCTCCTTCTTTTTCCTCCACTCCTCTTTCTTTCAGTTGCAACGATCTCTATTATTTTCGACTCCCCGTTGTTTGATACCTGCCTTCCTCTTGTCGCAAACATGTCTAACGTATCTTCTGGGCCCGGCGAGGGAAGTGACCAAGGGAAGAGATAGTTCCTCGTAACCCTGTTGTTAGGTCTGACCTTTCGAAGTTGCCTGAAGCTGAGCCTAGAACCTTTAAATTGACGATGACAGAGGCCTATTCTTCAGAGATTAAAGCGAAGTATAGCCTTCCAGACCACGTCGAGTTGATTCTCGCCGGATGGGATGAGGTGAGGTATCACCTTCCTGAGTATTGTGCGTTTTACGCCTACCCCATTCATGTCGGCTACACTTTCCCTCACCTTCCTCTAGCGGAGGAGTTCTGTCGCTTCTACGGTATTTTCCCAGCTCAACTCGTGCCTTGTGTTTACCAACTCATCAGTATGCTCACTAAGTTCGCCAAGTTGGCCGAGGTTGAGATAACGCTTCGACACTTGATGCACTTATTCGCCCCAGCTTTTACGTAGGACGGTGCTGAACCTCCGCCATCGGGGAGGCAAATGCTTGGTGGTAAAAATGGACGATAACGCTAACACAATACTAAAAACAGTCAAATTTTGTCCAGGAAAACCGACCGATTTCGGTCGAAAATTGATTAGAAGTGACCGATTTTCGACCGTTTCTAATTAGTCGGAAAATTAATGGTCGCTAAGGTGTTCTGACAGAAATCGGTCGCAATGTTCCAATCGAAAACGGTCGCAATATTCAACGTGTTGACTGACAACCAAACTAAATATACTGAGCATTTTTTGTCGATATTGATTACTTTTATTTATTTATTTTCCCAATAGCGACCAACATCGGTCGAAATTTTAAATTTATAATAATTTATAATTATAAAAAATCGACCGATTTCAGTCTGTATACTAAAAATAAATAAATTTAAATTCAAAATTTCCGATCGATTTCGGTCGGAGATTTCATTTAAGATTTTCGACCGAATTCGGTCGGAAATATTGAATTTCTAGGGGGGAAATTGGGATTTCCGACCGACTTCGATCGGTTTTCTAGGTAAAATCTGAGCAGATTATGCCTGTTTTTAAGCTACACCACCTGCCAATTTAAACCAATATACATCCTATAATGACAGCATTACATTGTTGTCATTCAACCATAATTTGAACCCAACAACAACAACAACAATTAACCAATAACAATGTTAATAACAACAACAACGCCAACCACAACAACAACTATACAAATGTTCAATAACAAAATAATATCAACAATACAACCATCATTCAAAACTATTCCCAGCTAAATATTCACAAGTTCAAGACTTTGTTTAACAATACATACCATTCAATGAGTGTTTTATATTGCATCATCTTCATCTTCACTACAAGAACCTTCATCGCCGGCATGGTTCAAAGGATCACGACGAGAAAGATTCGCATATGGGGAAGGCTCACGAGACCGGGGAATGGAGAAAACACCGCTAGCAAGAAGATTTGCCAGCAAACCTTGAAGGAGATTAAATTGTCCGTCCCTCTTTTCTAGCTGAACTTGAAGGGTGCCAAATTGTTCATCTCTCTTTTGTTCTCTAGCCTTTGTCTCTTCAAGCTCTGTTGTCAGCTTTGCGATCTTCTTTTCCATAGACGAGATAATCGACCTATCAATTGCTTCGCCTTGGGCGGAAGTCTCTATACCTTGCAATCTAGCCCTATAACGCTGAAATGATCTCTCTGGAAGGCTGTATGCTATCCCCTTTTTAAGACATCGACAACATCCAACCATATTCTCTGTGATTCTTTGTCTGAAATGGGTGGTCGCTCGCCTTGCTCATTCGGTGGCATGCTCTGAGTGTACTCCTCGACATTAGCCTTGTAGCGACCATTTATTTAGAAGATAGAAAATTATTAACTATATAATATTATAAATATTAATTTCAAGTTATAGTAGTTATGAAACTTACATATACAGTCTCCGCCCGGTCCTCGACACATCTAGTTGAGTCTCCTTGAAGAACTCATCATGAGTCATCTTCCTCCCATATTTTTTCTCTACAAATATAATAAAACGTGTTAACTAAATTAAAATATATAAATATAGTTCGATAATGTCATGACCCAAATCTAAATCTTGTCGTGATGGCGCCTATCGTGATACTAGGCAAGCCTACCTTCCCCAAAATACTACCAATTTAAATATAAGAGTTAAGTAAAGCTTTCCGATATAGAAATTCCCATAAAATCAAAGTTAGATTCTCACCATGTCATATCAAGGATTAATTCAGTTACTCAGATGTGTCCTCATGAAGATAAACCAAGGCAACTTTACATTGTCTTGATAAGGTAAATTCACAACTTTAAAGCTGGCATGTATACATGGAAATCACTTACTTAACACTTTTTGACGCTTATGACAAGAGAAGAAGTTGTTAATTTATTACGCTTAATGTTAATAAGAGATCTATATTGTTAACTCATATATGTGAAGAATGTTGTTAATCTTACATGGGTTGTCTCAGCGCCCGACTCGATCCAAGTCCTTTTTGTTCCATCCTTTAACTTCTTCATGTGGGTTTCCTCAAACACCTCATCATGAGTAACTGGTCTTCCTTTAGCCCTTTTCTGCAAAAATAAATAATATGTTAAAAAATGATAACTAAAATATTTATAAATCAAGAAAAATATAATAAACACATTACCAATCTTCTTCGATGAGATGCGATACTAATTGAGCCGCCCGTGTGCTCCGATCCACCCTTGTCAGAGAAACGGGCTACCCTTTCCTGTTCGCTCTTCTTCTTGAATTCCGGAGATTCCCAATACTCAATAAGTTTAACCCATAAATCATCAAGAATCCAATCTGGCCTCTTTTTACTCTCTCGAGCAGTCTGAAGCATATCATTCAACCTATCTTGACATTTCTTAAAGAAAACGACTCGTACCTCAGCCTCAAAATCGTGTGACGATGCACACTTCATCTGCAAATAAAACATGTTAGAATGAATAAAAGTGTTGAAAACTAAAGTAAAACATTAATTTTACCCTAAATTCAACAAACATTATGTCCCTAACGTCAGTTGGAACGTCTGACCAGAACCTGTTAGAAACTATATTTAGAATTAATTATAAATTAATAATATGAATATTTACCCTGCTCCATCGGGCACAATAATCAACCTCCGGAGATCATCATATTTTCAAACATTTGTAGGATCCTGCCTTCATGTAGGAGGCTTTGTAGTTGTATCACTATCGGTGAATGGGGATGTCGAATTACGATCGACTCCAATATCTGGCCAAGAAATGCTGGGAGATGAAGACGGAGTGAAATCAGACGAAGGCATGGAAGAGTGGCTAGCAGGCTGACTAAATGATGAAGACATACAAGAGGAATATGATGAATGAATGATTGGAGAAAATGACGATTGGATGCCAAAAGAAGATGATGAAGGAATGGCCGGAGAAGATGATGATGGCATGACAGGGCAAGATGATGCAGGGATCCCCGAAAATGGAGTGAATTTAGACGAAGGCATGGAAGAGTTCCTAGTAGGCTGACTAAATGATGAAGACATGCCAGAGGAAAATGATGAATGAATTATTGGAGAAAATTACGATCGGATGCCAAAAGAAGATGATGAAGGAATGGCCGGAGAAGATAATGATGGCATGACATGGTACGATGATGATGAGGGTACGCCAGGCCTAAGTGACGACATGTTTTGGGAAGATGTAGGTTTAAAAAAGGGGGTAGATGAGGGGACGCTATACCCTAGGTGAGGAATAGAGCATAAGGGAGGTGGAAATGATAACGGGCATATAGGTGGAGGCACATGCGAAGTAGACTGTGCATGTGGGGGGGAGGTAGTGATGCCTAAGTTACTAGAAACTTTTGTTTTCTTTCTTGTTTTACCCTTCTCTGCTGCAGTAGCCGCTGGACGATCATTACCTCAAGGAGCCATCTAAACAATATAACATAAGAAAAAATATGTTAATATGTTTGATAACAAATTTAAATGCATAACATACAAGTTAGTAAAAAGAACAAACATGTCAATCCCGATCGCTTAGTTCATCTTCATCAGAAATTTCATCTTCCTCGTTTGTTTCATTTTCATCATCTTATTCTTCCTCCTCAGTTAATCCATTTTCATCAGCGGAATCTTCCTCCGCATTATCCATAGGTGTTCCAGCCCCATAATGTTGTCGAACTGAAGTATCAACTTCTTCGTACACGCCTTCAATATTCAGTTTATGTGCTAATTCATTATCCACAATTAGTTGAACACTTGATATATCATTCTGGTATGCTATATCTAGTGTATCCTCAACTTCTACTCTACAAACCGGTTTAGTTTTTATAACTACCCACCATTAAGTCTTATTTTTACACGACGATGGATAAGAAGTGTAATACACTTGCTTTACATTTTGTGCAATGATAAATGGATCATATCATGCATACTTCCTCGTTTGATTAACTTCAACTATTTTATAATGTTGATGTACCTTTGTGCCTTTATTTGGTGTTGAATCAAACCACTTGCATCGAAAAAGTGCTAGTCGTTTCTTTGGCCGACCAACATACTCGATTTCTAAAATCTCCTGGAGTACACCATAATAATCAATATCTCCATCTTGGTCACCATCACTACCCGTCACCCAGACTCCGCTATTAATGGTTTTTTTATTCTTAGACCATTCTTCCGTGTGCGGAACTTGTACTCATTGACAAAGTACTTGGACATAGTTTTAACTTGAGGAATAAGTCCCCAAGCTATATCACGAAAAAATGGATCACCTATACCATTGTATGGATTATGAACCTATATAGAGTTGAAGAAAATTAAGAAGTTAGAAAATACAACTTGTACAAAAATGAGAATCTGTTATTTGTTAACACTTACATACTCTCTAAACCACTCTGAAAACCTTGGATAAACAGCATCTTGGCCAAACACACTCACAAAATATCTGTCCCACATATTTATAAAGTTTATTAGCTAAAAAGGAATAGATCATGCAAGTAGGTCAATAACATAATTTCAAACCTACTCATAAAATTATTGAATTTCGGTGCAGTTGAGCAACACGTGTGTTGTAGCCGACTTTTTCTCCATCCCAGTCCAATTTATTTTTTGATACTTTTTAGAAGTTCTACCGGGTTGATTGAATATGGATATCGGCGGTGCCAAAGGATTATTATCACCTTTGTCATGCCGATTTGGCCTATTTTTCAAACATGGCACATGATTCTCAAAATAATATGAACAGAAATGAGAAGTTTCTTTCACCATATATGCTTCACATATTGATCGCTCAATCTTGGATTTTTGTTTCACCATCCGTTTACATTTTCCAATAGTCCTACGTAGCATAATTTTAGATGGGAAGAAGTGTAATCAAAATACATAAAGGAAAAATAATTAATGATTATTACCTCTCAAATGGGTACATCCATCTATATTGAACATGCCCTCCAAGTCGTGCCTCTCTTACAACATGAACTGGGAGATGTTCCATTACATTGAAAAAGCCACATGAATTCTTTTTTGCCAGTTTGTTTATGATTAAATGGATGTTACTTTCCATCAAAACTAGATTTTCCTCCCTCAATGTATTAAAATATAGGTCTTTGAAAAATAAACTTATCTCTGTAATGAGTTTCCATATTCTTTATGGCAATGCACTAAATGCAATAGAAAGTAATGATTCCATGAAAATGTGACAATCATGGCTTTTCATATACATCAACTTTCCTTCTTTCATGTCAACACAATTGGATAAGTTTGAAGCATACCCATCGGGCATTCTCAAATTTCGAAATCAATCACAGATCTTTCGTTTGTCATCTATTTTTAATGAATAACTGGCTTTAGGCTTCACCATCTTGTTATTTTCTTGTCGTAGTTCTAATTCTCTTCGGCTACAGTAGATCAAGCGGGCCCGGGGTCGGGTTTTCACTTTTTTTTAGAAAACTTAGGAAAAATTATATTTTTCAATAAAGTTAGTTCCTTTAGCATTAGTTAATGATATTAAGTTAATTTTGATTAGATTCGAGCAATTTAGAGGTGAATTCAAAAGAAAAAGCAATAATTGAGCTGTGAGTGGTCTGGGGAATTGAGGTAAGTGTTTGGCCTAACTTTAGCTTGAGGGAATAGGACTCCCCACTTGTTTGCTACGTGAATTGCATGGGTGTGGTGTATAGGTGTGGTGACGAGTATCTATGCACCACCCAAATCGTTTGTTAAACATGATCCCCTTTCCCGTTCCCACTTATTTGATCATTGTTTTAACTGTTACATGTTCATTATTGTTTCTATGACTATTTGGCCTTGTTGAATTGTTGTTAGTTATCGTTGTGACTATTTGGAAAGAGTATTGGTTGTTTGAACTGGTTCCCTTGTCATATAAACATGGTTGAGAGGTTTGGTATTGTTTTTATGAAATAAATATATATATTTTGATATTCCTGTTGGTTTCATGGTTGAGAGGTTATTGATGAGGTTATAAGAAAAATTCAGTTTATTATTTATAATTGTTGAGGTTCGCGTGTTTATTGGGTTTCATTGAGTTATTTCCAATTGTTGTTGTAAGTGTGTTAACAATGTTAGATGTTCTCTTGAGTTTATCATAATATAAAAAGTCTGAGCTGGATTGACAATGTTATAGTGTTTACTTATATTCTGGTTTGTTTTATTGTGAGATGATATTGGTTAAAGCTTACGAGCTATATGATTTTCTGTTTGAAATTGTGGAAATAACAGTATTGTGAAAAGCTTGGCCTGAATTGTGAAAATGTTTATGAATAAATTGATATGGTATGTCTGGTGGGAGCGGGTTGCACGCCGCAACAAGGAGTGATGAGGTGGACAGGTGGGATCGGGTTGCACGCCGCAACAGGAGCAATAAGGGTGATATATTTAGGGAGGAGCAATAAGGGAGGACAGGTGGGAGCGGGTTGCACGCCGCAACAAGGAGCGATAAGGGAGGACATTTATATTTTTACTGATTTTCAAAGAAAATAAAGATTTGATAAGCTAAATGTTTATATTTTACTGTTGTGGTTTTTTTCTTGAAAAATAAAGATTTGAAACTTTCTATTTTATATTACTATTTTCATATTTTGGCACTACTTTTATTCAAAGATAAAGTTTGAGAACTTGGAAATTTTGAGGATTGGTTATAGTTGAGGCCTGAATNCCTTCCTGTTTTATAATTATCGTCTCAGATATATTTTTCTTGTTCGTGTAGAATTGTTTTATTGTGTTATCGTATATATATATATATTAATATCACAGGTTTGATGCAGAACATTTACACTACTTCTTTCGGCCATTATTTGTAGTAGTCTTTAGTAGTTCGTGAATTGTGACACCGAGACCCTGGGGTAGTCTTAGAGTTGTTTACATAATTAGTTCGTGATTCGTTTTATTCAAATGATTATTGTTATAATTTTATTTTATTTTGTTTGGAATTATTTTAATTAGGGTCAATTGGAATTTATTTATTTATGCTCAAGTAATTAATCAAGGAAATTAGTTAATCGACATCTAACATTGGCTTGCCTAGCAAGTGTGATGTTAGGCGCCATCACGATCCCTGAGGTTGGGAATTTGGGTCGTGACAAGTTGGTATCAGAGCACTAGGTTTCTTAGTCTCACAATTCACGAACAAACTTGGTAGAGTCTGAAGGATCGGTACGGAGACGTCTGTACTTATCCCTCATAGGCTATGAAGTTAGGAACAATTTCACTTATATTCTACTTTATCGTGCGAATTTATTCTACCATTGATGATTGAACTTGTCTATTCTTGTACTATCACAAATCTCGACAACACGTAAAGCGTCTACAACCGGACAAGAGGTGAAGCCCTAATGACAGCTACGATTAGGGAAAGAGACAGAAGTGGAGCTCAGTCTAAAGCTC
>MDKH01120333.1:0-72254 GCA_005239495.1 Nicotiana undulata | reverse complement strand
AACCAACCAGAATATAAGTAAACACCGTAACGCTGTCAATCCAGTTCAGTCTTTATATACTATGATAAACTAAAGAGAACAACCAACATCTTCAACACACTTACAACAACAATTGGGCATAACTCAATGACACCCAATAAACACGCGAACCTCAACAATTATAAATAATAAACTGCATTTTTCTTATAACCTCATCAATAACCTCTCAACCATGAAACCAACAGGAATATTTAAAAAAATATATATTTATTTCATAAAAACAATTCCAAATATATCAACCATGTTTATATCACAAGGGCCCAGCTCAAACAACCAATACTCTTTCCAAATAGTCACAACGATAACTACAATTCAACAATGCCAAATAGTCATAGAAACAATAATGAACATGTAACAGTTAAAACAATGATCAAATAAGTGGGGAACGAGAAAGGGGATCATGTTTAACAAATGATTTAGGTGGTGCATAGATACTCGTCGCCACACCTATACACCACACCCATGAAATTCACCTAGCAAACAAGTGGGGAGTCCTATTCCCTCAAGCTAAAGTTAGGCCAAACACTTACCTCAATTACGCAGGCCACTCAAAGCTCAATTCTTGCTCTTCCTTTTGAATTCACCTCTAAATTGCTCGAATCTAATCAAAATTAACTTAATATCATTAACTAATGCTAAAGGAACTAACTTTATTGAAAAATATAATTTTTCCTAAGTTTTCTCAAAAAAAGTGAAAACCCGACCCCGGGCCCGCTTGGTCTAAACTCGGGGTTCGGACCAAATTACGTTTAACCATTCACCCACGAACCCAAATATACAATTAATTTCGAAATCCGACCTCAATTCGAGGTAAAAATTCGATTTTTATAAAATTCCCTAATTCTACCCAAACCCTCAATTTTTATCATGAAAATTCTTAGTTTTTGATTTAAAAGTGATGAAAAATAATGGGCAATTGAAGGAGTAAAGTTTAGAATTGATTACCTATGATTTGGGGATGATATTTGGTGAATAAATTCGTTCCTAGGGCTGTGGGGCTCGAAAATTTGAAGAAGAAGTCTACCCGTTTTGTATTTATTTTTCTGCCAGCTATTCTACCTCGTTTCTCGTTCCAAACGATCTCTAAACTCGATTTTCTTGTGTCCAATGAATTCCTTGTAAAATTCTAGTCAAGATAGGCTTTTGAATCACTCAATTTGATCTTATAATGAAGGAGATATGTAGGTTTTAATATTTGCAAATAGTGCAGATTTTTAATACGTCGTCAGGGGCAATGTCGTCATTAGCCTGAAAAACCTGGCAACCTTATTAAAATGACCATAAAATCCTCATACGATGTCCAAATTCGATGACTCTTTTTGATACGGGTCCGTAATTACTATACGGATCTAATACTTCATTCAAAACATAAATCGGAGCCCATTTGTTCAATAAGATATCATTTATTCTTGAAGAAACGACGTCGAAGCATAAGAAGGAACGAGCGCAACACAACCCAAATCTATTTGAAACTCACCCGAGCCCTCGGGGCTCTAAATCAAACATGCACGCAAGTCTAAAAGCATCATACGGACTTGTTCGTGCGATCAAATCATGAAAATAACTTGTAAAACTATGAATTAAACCTCAAAACTCATAATTTTCATCAAGAACACTTAAAATTCATAACTTTTCAACCGAATGTCCGAATCACGTCAAACGAACTCCGTTTTCCACCAAATTTCACAGTAAACCTTTAAATATCATAAAAAAGTTGTAACGGGCTCCGGAACCAAAATACGGACCCGATACCAATGGTTTTAAATATTATTTCTTTTCTTTAATTCATAAATATTTCAGCAAAATAATTTTTTCAAAAATTGATTTCTAAGGCTTGGGACCTCGGAATTCATTTCCGGGCATACGCCCGAGTCCCATATTTTACTGCGGACCTCCTGGGATCATCGAAACACGGATCCGGTTCTGTTTACTCAAAATGTTGACTAAAGTCAACTTTTATCACATTTAAATTCTAAAAATCACTATTTCTCATATTTTCACATAAAAGCTTTCCGGTTTCACGCCCGGACTGCGCACGCAAATTGAGGTGTTTAATTTTAGTCTTTTTATGGCTTTTAAACATGGAACGAAGTCTAATTTTATAAAATGACCCCTTGGGTCATCACATGAGTAATTGAAAGAGTAAAGTTTAGAATTGATTACTATGACTTGGGGATGATATTTGGTGAAGAAATTCGCTCCTAGGGCTGTGGGGTTCGAAAATATGGAGAAGAAAGGGTTCTGCCCGTTTTTAAAAGGGTTTAAATATGCCTGGGCCAGACTCTTATGCGTTCGCGACAGCAGGGCTGCGTTCGCATAGAGTCCTGGCCCCAGACCTATGCGATCGCATTGAGGGGGCCATGTTCGCGGAGCTTTGGCTCCTTGAGCCTCCGCGTTCGCGTGGTACACTGTGCGTTCGCATAGCACAGTGGGCCTCCCCCTCCCTAGGTCCCAATTACACTACGCGTTCGCATATGGGGGGGGGGGGGGGGGCGTGCATTCACATAGAACAAAACAACCCCCCAACATTTTTACTTTGTGTGTTTTGCGTTCAAAGGGGTGCGAACGCAATGCATAAAATAGCTGTGCACCAGCAACAACAAAACAACAAAAAATTCAAGTGCAAAAATACCTTGTGGCCTATCCGAAACTCGCCCGAGCCCTCGAGGCTCTAAACAAAATATGCACGCAAGTCTAAAAATATTATACGGACTTGCTCGTGCGATCAAATCATGAAAATAACATGTAAACCCATAAATTAAACCTCAAAACTCATCATTTTCCTCAAGAACACTTATAGTTCATAACTTTTTAACCGGATGTCCGAATCATGTCAAACGAACTCCGTTTTCACCAAATTTTACAATTAACCTTTAAATACTATATCAAATCTGTACCGGGCTCCGGAACCAAAATATGGGCCCGATACCAATGATTTCGAACATTAATTCTTTTCTTTATTTCATAAATATTCCAGCAAAACAATTTCTTTCAAAAATTGATTTCTAAGGCTTGGGACTTTCCGGGCATACGCCCGAGTCTCATATTTTACTGCGGACCTCCCGGAATCGTCGGAACACAAATCCGGGTCCGTTAACTCAAAATGTTGACCATAGTCAACTATAATCAAATTTTAACTCTAGAAATTACTATTTCTCATATTTTCACATAAAAGCTTTCCGGTTTTACGCCCGAATTGCGCACGCAAATCCAAGTATTTAGACTAACCTTTTTAGGGATATTAAGCCTAGAACGGAGTCTAAATTCATAGAATTACCCCTTGGGTCATCACAAAAGTACTAGTTTTGTCACAATGAAAAACATATTTTTTCTATGTGAGGAAAGAAAATACTTAGTTTGTTGAAATTAAAGAAAATACTACATCATGAAAAGAAAATACTTTTTTTGTTGAAATGAAAGAAAATACTTTTTTTGTTGAAATGAAAGAAAATACTTTGTCTACATCATGAAAAGAAAGTACTCACTTTGTTGGGGAAAAAATACTTTTTCTATTTCACGAAAAGAAATACTTAGTTTGTACAATTAAAAGAAACTATTTTTTCTACATCATGAAAAGAAAGTATTTATTTTGTTGAAACGATATAAATTATTTTTCTATTTTTTAGCACCAAATATTAATATAATTGTAACGACATGAATAATATCATTTCATCCTTAATTAAACGTCTTGTGTTTGAACTCCGAAAATAAAATAAAAATCTAATAAGGAGTACTTCAATCTTTAATAAATCTTACGTCATATAGACGGTCGAGTAGTAAAAAAAAAGTACAGTAAAAAAAAGTACCAAATACTGGTGGAGCTAAATAGGCGCTAGGGGATTCAGTTGAATGTCTTTTGTGGAAAAGTTATATTTTATATATAACAATAACAATAATAGCATACTCAGTGAATCTTTTTGAAAGTTAATTTTATGTATACAAATTTATATATATATATATATACTAAATATTGAATTCTCTTAACTTCTTCGTGTATAGGTCAAAATCTGTCTGTGAGGCCAACACTGAAGGACTAAGTAAGAGGTCGACTAAATTGTGATCACGCTTATAGAGTACGACCTCATCATCCACTTCGGTCATACCTAAGATCGAGCCAACGATGGATCTGCATGGCTAAACGCCCGTCGTGATGAATGGTGGAAGGGACATAACCATCATAGAACCCGTCGGTTAAAGACCACTAGATAAACGGAAGCACGGGGATATAAATAAGAGGAGATCCCCAACAAGAAAGGGGATCGAAAAGGGGGAAGACCAAATGGCCTCTCCAACAAGTTCAACAACAGTCAATCAAACACCCTCAGAGAGATACTCCACCTTCCTTCGCATTCACGAGTATGGAACAAATTGACAAACATGTAAGCCTATTATTCATGCTACGCGTCTTTTGTAATTGTCAGAATAGTTAAATGAATTTGATTATATTCGATGTTCATATTCAACACTGTTTGATTTAGAGTTAATTATGTTTGGTTAAGATTTACCCTCCATTTTATCTTTAATTGGTTTAGCAAGAAGTTTGGTATATTTTTTGTGCAAACAATTTGGCGCCGTCTGTGGGGATTTCTTAATCAAAATCTTAGTTCCCTTTAGATCTCAAAACCGACCAAAAATATGCATAAAAAGTAAGCGGTAAAAATAACTGATCCAATGTGATGACCCAAAGGGTCATCTTATGAATTAAGACTCTATTCTGGGCTCATTAGCCTTAAAAGATTAATTTTATTTATCTCGATTTGCGTGCGCAGTCCGGACGTCAAACTGGAACGCTTTTGATATGAAAATATGAGAAATAATAATTTTTGGAATTAAAATTTGGTTTTAGTTGACTTTGGTCAACATTTTGAGTAAACCAATACGGATCTGTATTCCGACGATACCGGAAGGTCCGCAGTAAAATATGGGACTTGGGCGTATGCCCGGAATTTAATTCCGAGGTCCCTAGCTTTAGAAATCAATTTTTGAACAAAATTGTTATGCTTGATTTTTAAGGAAATAAAGAAATGAATTAATGGTTGAACTCGTTGGTATCAGGCCCGTATTTTTGTTCCAGAGCCCGGTACAAGTTTGTTATGATATTTAGTTCTTATCTGTGAAATTTGGTAGAAATCGGAGTTCATTTGACGTGATTCGGACATCCGGTTGAGAAATAGTGAAATTTAAGTGTTCTTGAGAAAAATCATGAGTATGAGGTTAAATTCATAGTTTTAGATGTTATTTTCATGATTTGATCGCACAAGCAAGTCCGTATGATATTTTTAGACATGCGTGCATGTTTGGTTTAGAGCCCCGAGGGCTCGGGTGTGTTTTGGGTAGGTTTCGGGGTGTTTTGAACTTGGAAATAACTGTTGTAAATATGTTTCTCGTGCACTGATGCATTCCTCATCGCGATCGCGTAGAGTAATTTTGTTGGGGGTCGTTTTGTTCTACGCGAACGCATAACCTAGGCTGCGAACGCGAAGCACTGGGGGGATTACCCTTCGCGAACGCGACCAGGCTATGCGAACGTGTTCATTGGGGCGTGATCGCGATGGACATCTGAAGTAAATCTCCGCGAACGCGTCCTCAGCTTTGCGAACGGGAAGGCCATTGGGCCAGACTCTACGCGAACGCGACAGACCCATCGCGAACGCGATGAAGGCATGTCCTACGATTTAGTAACATATTTCAACACGGGCAGAACCTATTTTCTTCATATTTTTGAACTAAAAAGACCTAGAGGCAATTTTCAACCTACAAGTTCATCCCCAAAGTGTTGGAAAATGATTCTAAACTCTTCTCTTTCGATTATCCAATGTTTTTCATCAATTTTCAATCAAAAATCAAGAATTTTCATGGTAGAAATTGGGGGTTTGGGTAGAATTAGGAAATTTTGTAAAAATCGAATTTTGACCTCGAATTGAGGTCGGATTTCGAAACTAATTGCATACTCGGGCTCGAGGGTGAATGGATAAATGAAATTTGGTCCGAACCCCGAGTTTGGACCGAGCGGGCCCGGGTCGGTTTTTAACTTTTTTTTAGAAAACTTAGGAAAACCATAATATTTCAGTAAATCTAGTTCCTTTAGCACAAATTAATGATATTGAACTAATTATGATTAGATACGAGTGTGTTGGAGGTGAATTTGAAAGGAAAATCTGTGATTGAGCAGTGACTGGCCTGCAGAATTGAGGTAAGTTTGTGTATAACCTTAGCTTGAGGGAATAGGTATTGTGTGACTACTTGCTACTTGTTTTGTTGCTAAATACAATGTATAGATGAGGTGACGAGTACCTATACGTTGTGGTCAGGTCATAACACGCGAGTGAAAAATTAATTCTTGTTATTGCAATGTTGGAAAGTTAGTATCCGGTTCCACCGAGATGGATAATATTGTGAACATTGAGTTGAGATTGAAATATTAATCGATGATAGAAACTACGATGAAATACTGATTTCTTGTGAAATTCCTCTTTATATGCTATTGATGATTCTGTGATTGGTAAGGAAGAGTGTAAAGCATGAAGGGTGATGTCATGCATGACTTAATTATATTGTGAGGAAGAGTGTAAAGCACGAAGGGTGATGTCGTGCATGATTTATTTATATTGTGAGGAAGAGAGTAAAGCACGAAGGGTGATGCCGTGCATTCTTAATTATAACTGGTGAGGATGAGAGTAAAAGCACGAAGGGTGATGTCGTGTATTCTATTTATTATTTGGTGAGGCTGAGAGTAAAAGCACGAAGGGTGATGCCATGCAAGTTCCCTTTCTATTTTTAATTACTAAAATTATTGTTGGCCACTATTTAATTCTGTCTTATTATTTTCCTCATTCCTTATGTTAAAAATTTCCCATCGCATGCTCCCTTCCCATTATTTGTTGTTTTTAATACCATGATTGTTGTTATTTCTGCTAGCATGATTATATACGCCCAGGTTTTATGCGGTGTCCCGTCCTAGCCTCGTCACTACTTCGCCGAGGTTACGCTCGACACTTACCAGTACATGGGGTCGATTGTACTGATATGCAATCTGCACTTCTTGTGAAGATCGAGGTTTAGGTCCGAGTTGAGATCGAGTTAGAGCCAGTACTATTCGCACGGAGACACTAGGTAGATCTACTGGCGTCCGCAGATTCCTGGAATCTTCTCTATATTATCTTGATTACTGTTTTATTTGATTAAAAACAGTTATACATTATTTCTTGAGCAAATTACTTGTAGTATTCTTTAGTAGTTCGTGAATTGTGACTCCAAAACCCTGGGTAGCTAGATATTTTAGTTAGCTTCGATTTTCGTTTTATTATTTCTCATATTATTCAGGGTTCATTTATTGGTTAATTCTAGACTTACTATTATATTTTAATTTTTTTAAATGTTGAATCCCTCTAACATTGTCTTGCCTAGTAAGTGTGATGTTAGGCGCCATCATGATCCCGAAAGTTAGAAATTTGGTCCGTGACATCCAATCTCGATCAGGTCTTCTCATGACAGTAAATGGGGCTTGTCACAACGACGAGTAACGTCCTATCAAAAGAAAGCTCGACCTCGCTCGACTTTACAAAGGGTTATCACTTCGACCTCGCTCGAAATCACACCCCTACGGCCGTCTCCAAATCAAAAGAAAGCTCGACCTCGCTCGACTTTACAATGCGTTATCATTTCGACCTCACTCGAAATCACACCCCTACGACCATCTGTCGTCTCCAAATTAAAAGAAAGCTCGACCTCGCTCGACTTTACAATGGGTTATCATTTCGGCCTCGCTCTAAATCACACACCTATGACCATTAGCCGTCTCCAAATATAAAGAAGGCTCAACCCCACTCGACTTTACAATGGGTTATCATTTCGACCTCGTTCAACTAGTACAAAGGATTACCAGTACTTCTTCTCTCGTTGGGGTCCACCTTAAAATTACCTGCGTGCCCAATAAGAATTTTCGAATCCCGACACTGAACGCACAAGGAACCTACCTTACCTAAGATAGAAGAAGTTGCCTCGAAGTTCGGGATGGTTATTCATAGCTCCGCCTATCGTCTACTCCAGTCGGACCGATGAAGGGACTAGGTAGGCGAAGAACTTCTCAAATATACATGTCAAACAATGTAACATTCTCCAATGAAACGAGTAAACAAAGCAATGTGCAGCATCTCTTCGCACAACTCCAAATCGCTCCGCTCCACGTATATTCGACCTAGCTCGAATCATTTACATTCGACCCTGCTCGAATCATTTATATTCGACCTCATTCGAATCATTTATATTCAACCTCGCTTGAATCATTTATATTCGACCCTGCTCGAATCATTTACATTCGACCTCGCTAGAATCATTTATATTCGACCTCGCTCGAGTCATTTATATTCGACCTCCCTCGAATCATTTATATTCGACCTCGCTCGAATCATTTATATACGACCTTGCTCGAATCATTTACATTCTACCTCGCTCGAATAATTTATATACGACCTTGCTCGAATCATTTACATTCGACCTCGCTCGAGTCATTTATATTCGACCTCGCTCGAATCATTTATATGCGACCTCGCTCGAATCTCTTACACTGACGCCACAACGAAGTACAAAAGTCCACACAAGTGTGCAAAGAAGTATATCCAAATAAAAACCAAAATATACACAAGACTGAGCAATCGTTCCATTCACAAACGCGACAACAACATCTTACAAAAGCCAGAACAGGCCCAAAAAAAAGGGGAAAGATATAAAAATAAAAACAAGAATATACAAAAACAGATAGCTAAGCATAAAGTTGCAACAACGCTCTCACTCAGCGTCACCTCCATCGGCGTCCTCTCCATCATCATCATTAGGAAGCCCGTCATCAGCATCAGCACTCTCTCCAGCCTCCGGTGACGTGGGATAATAGCCACAATTGACGCGAGCCTTGCGCGCCGCCCGAGCTCCCTCAAAGGCGGCCTCATAAATACTTCCCGCCTCCCACAAACTCTTGTATATGTCTCGTTGGGCTTCAGCGTAAACCCACAACTCATGCAGGTGGCGAGGGGCGGAAGTAGAGGCAGACTCAACCTGAGACAACAATCGCGTCTTCTCGGCTTCAAGAGCCACAACCTGGTCTCTCAAGCGTGAATCTTCCTGATCAATCTCACCAATGTGCTCCTCAAGCCTGGCCTCCCTCAATGTGGTCGTCGCCCTCTCAAATTCCTGCTCGGATATGAGGACACATATGGTGTCATCTAGCGCCGCCGCTTTTGCCAAAGCCGACTCTCGAGCGCGCTCAGCCTGCTCCAACACGACCACCTTCCCTTCCAATTCAGACAGCTTCTGCTCTCATTCCTCCCCAAGAGCCTCCACCCTGACAGCGCTCTGATCAATCTCAGCTTGCAATGATTGCACTCTGGCCTGAAGGTCCTCACTCTGCGATGACCCATTTGCCCACCTCAAGCTTCTCGTTATTAGCACGTAACAACTCCTCCAACTCACTACACCTGCGGATAGACCACATCAAATCCTCATCCCTTCTATCCAACTCTTCCCTGGTAGACTAGGTACCAACATCTGCTCTAAGCCGTTCGCGCAACTCACGACATCTGTCACGATACCGCTGATACTTCTCGACCATCTTCAAAAAAATATCGGCTCGCATCTCGGCCCTACGAGAACTCTCAACTTCCATCATGTAAGTCTGTGAAAAGGGGATAAAGGTTCAGAAAAAGCAAAGGGTCACAAAATGAAGACGGTAGAGGAACTTACCCTTAAACCCATCGCGGTTATACCACGCGACAGTTGAGAATCGCTGATCGGCTGAAGAATTATACTATGGATGGTCGCGACTGCCTCGAGATCCCATTTCTCTGGCAGTATAAACTCACGAGCGTCCACCAAGGGCCACTCCACCACCTCCCGGTCGGCCTCGACCCCAGCCTCAGAAGCCATCAAAATGGGCTCATTCCGCAAAGATGTTTCAGCCACCGGAGTCTCCTCCAATATCACCCTCCGCCTTTTCAATGGGGCCTCTCCACTGCAATCAAGGGAGGAGTTAATCTGGAGTCGAATTGGGAGAAAATTTCAATTTTTGAAGCTTAAGTGATAGAAGTTGACCGGAAGGTTGACTTTTGTATAAACGGACTTGGAATGAGTGTTGGTTAATGTCAACAGCTTCGTATGATAATTTTGGACTTAGGCGCACATCCGGAATCGGTTTTGGAGGTCCATAGAGTAATTTGGCAAAAATTAGAATTTCAGCGATTTCGGCTGATATGTGAAATTTTGATATTGGGCTCGGAATGGAATTTTGGGAATGGTTGTAGGTCCGTTGTGCTATATGTGACTTGTCTGCAAAATTTCACGTCATTCCGGGTTGAATTGATAGGTTTCTGCACGAGTTTTGATATTTGAAGATTTAAAATTTTATATGTTTGATTCGTCGTTTTGGTGTTGTTTTATGTGATTTAAAATCTCGAGAGAGTCCGTGATAGGTTATATGAATTGTTTGTGTAATTAGACGGGTTGTCGGGGGCCTCGGGTGTGTTTCGGATGGGCTACGAGCCATTTTCTTCCAATTTTTAACTGGTGTCTTCTGGTGTCTGAAGCCCTTCATCGCGATCGCAGTGCTTCTTTCGCGATCGCGATGTGTCTCTGTTGATCGCTTCAATTTCTTTCATCGTATTCGCATAAAGACCCTCACAATCACGTGACTCCATAACATTCCTCATCGCGTTCGCAGCCCCTGTTCCGCGTTCGCGTAGTAAGAACCAGGCCTTAGGCGCTGGTACCCGTTAATCTTCGCGTTCGCATGACTCCCTTCGCGATCGCAGAAGCTAGCCTACTCCTTATACGCGATCGCATAAGCTATTATGCGATCGCGTAGCACATTTTAGACCAGCAGCCATTTCCTTCTCCGCGGTCGCATCTCACTGTCCGCGATCGCGATGCACAAAACACCTGGACAGATTATAAGTCTTCAAAGATCGATGGTTAAGCCATTTTATCACATTTTGAGTTCTAGAGCTCGGTTCTTGGCGATTCTTTGAGGCTTTTTCACACAAATCAAATGGGTAAGTGTTCTTCAACTAGAATTAAATATATTGCATGAATTAGTTTTTGTTTTATCATTTAATTTGTGTTTTGGGTTGAGGAAAATGTGAGTTTTGAAAGGAAATTTCAAAAATGACAAATCATGATTTGAGGGATCAAATGATATCGGAATTTGATAAAAATTGTATGATTAAACTCGTATCAGAATGGGTATTCGGATTTTGTAAAATTTGACGGGTTCCGAGGTGCGGGCTCGGGGGTCGACTTTTGGGTCTATTTTTATATTTTTTTTTGAAGATTGAAACATCATTATCCGGAATAGTTCCTTATACGTTGTATGTGTACTTTGAAGTTGTTTTAGTTGATTTGAGCCGTCCGGAGGCCTTTTCGCCCGAGAAGTTCATTTTGGAGTACCGGGTTGTCGTCTTCGAGGTAAGTATCTTGCCTAACCTTGTGTGGGGGAACTACCCCTTAGGATTGAGTCTTCTATGTTGATTGTAGCCCGTGTACGCGAGGTGACGAGTGCGTACTCGGACTTATTTGAAAATAGGTTGTCCTTTTAGGATTCGTAGGTCCTTATACTCCCCGCGTATGAAGTTGTAATTGTTACATTTGAGTTCCTGATTGCTAGTTTCATTTTTTCCTGTTCAAATTAGAAATTTGTTGCTTAGTGTCCCTTGTTTCTTATTTAATCTTAATTGACTTAAATGAAGACTTTACCTTTCCTACCGTTGTGATATATCTTCCTTCATAAACTGCCTAATTGAGTAGACTAGCATAATCGCGCCCTATAATTATTTAGCAGCAATTGAAATATCTCTACGTTGGTGTCAAGCATGCCCGTGAGTCGTACCTTCGTGGTTTATATGATTTTCCCTTAAGTGATACTTCTGTTTAGTTGATAACTGATAACCGGCTTAATGTATGCATATTTTAGTATAAATCGCCTCATACTTTGCTCATGTCTCGTAGATTTGATATGTTTAATATGATGATTTGTGCTAAATAATGGTATTTCTATGTGTAGGAATCATTCGGATGCAATTTGGGACGAAACAACGCGAATTGGAGCAAAATCGGAGCAAAAATGCAAAAGTCAAATTTTGAGGGCCAGGGCCAGCGCCCCACGCTGCCCTGGACGCTCGGGATGTGAGGATTACCTAGTTTGACTAGGACTCGGGTATTTTGACTCCAAGACACCCCCAACTCATATAAAAGCACCCTAAACTTATTTTGGAAGGGAGGAACGTGACTTTTAGAGGAAAACACAAGCACAGAGCCGCCGTGGAGGCCGGTATTCATCAAGTTCCATCTTTTCTTCCACCAAACTTTTTAATTTTTATGTGTCTTTGTGTGATTTGTTGTTTGGCTACCATGTCTATGTGGAGCTAAAACTTCATGTTCTAGGGTTATGGTTCTTTCATGACTATTGTTATTCGAATATTGATTTTGATTTCTTAGTTTATCGCATTGGTATATTTATTCAATCTTGCGTTTAATTATTTGATTTCTTGATCATCAATTGAATACTATCTACGAATCTAGAGTTGAACTCGAAAGAGGGAATTCTAGATTGCATATAGGATTGAATAGAGCAAGTTCTTGAACCTGGGCATCGGGGAACGGATTCGCGGTTAGGATAGACATATACATAATTTCCTTGCTTGGTTGATTTACAGGAATTATAAATGCGTTGTTGTTGATTCTAACTCCATAGACATATAGGCGTTAGGTTATCTTGAATAGGCAAGTAAGAACTCGACAGATTCTTATGAGCAATATTAACCTTGTCAACCAATAAACTAGATAAATTAGTGAATCAATTCAATTGAAGAATACAATAGGATTGTTAGATAGCCCATGACCCTAAATCATTTTCTTCACATTGATAACATAAAAATATGCTATCCTTTTGTTCAAAGTTCGTTATTTGTTTTCTTTATTATAGTTAGTTTAGAATTAATATTTCTAGGTTTAATTCTTGTTTAGATAATTAGGATAGTCTAATTTAGTTAATAGTTAATCATAAGTCGTCGTGGGTTCGACATCCGACTTTTAGTCACTTTATTACTTGACGACCGCGTATACTTGCGTGTGCGTTTGGCCGCAACAAGTTTTTGGCGCCGTTGCCGGGGACTTAGAAATTAGCTATTTTCTAGATTAGACATTTATTCTTTTTATCTATTCATTTTTTTAAATTTAGGTTAGTTAGTATTTTTTTTAATATTATTTATTTTAACATGGCATCTTGGAATGAAAATTATTCGAATGATGGTTATTCTTATTTTAATGATCCTTGTCCATATTGTGGAGGACCCCACTGGTGGAAAAATTCTCAGAATATTCCCGGGAGCGAGTTGTGCGCACAATCTCAATCATTTGAGTGGAATATTTGTAATATGTGTGGTGGTCAAGATGGTCATTGGGATGGTTGTCCTAATTCTTTTCATCCTTCTCTAAGCCCTTATTATGATCTTTCTAATGATGTTTGTGAGCTTGATAGGGGCAATGAAGTGCAGGATATGAAACTTGATGCAGATATTAGGGATATTTTGAGGCAAGTAGCAGAGAAACAGGATGAACTCAAAAAATATATGAAAAGAATGAGGTCAACAATCACAAGAATGAACGCTAATATGGAAGAATTGAATTAAGAGAGCGAGTTCCAAGAAAAGGAAAATTTTGAAAAAAGTGGAGATTTTGAGCCAAACATGGCTAGTGGAACAAGCTGAAAAATTAGAAATATATGAGGCTCAACGTGAGGAAACTACTGATAGGATGAGACACTTAATAGAAGGAAGAGTTGAACCGGGACAAGAGATTGAAAAATTTGGCACTGATATTCACGTCTTAGAGGCTCAACTGAATGCAAAGGTTGATGCGTCTAACGCCCAACAAAATAGTTCTGAATTGTGTGAAATCTAAAAGGAGCTTATACGTCAAATTGAGGAGCTAAAAGTGGAGGTCAATCATTCGACCATACTTTTATTGATGATGTCCATGTTGAGAAAAGCACTCTAGAGTCGTGTGAGAAAGTAGATAATATTATAGTTAGAGACTCTAGTGTGTGTAAATATGAGGATGTAAAGAGTAATACAATTCTAGAGTTAGGGTGTATTGGTCCTCATTCCATACATTTTTCAACATTGTGTTTGGATGATGACATGGAAATCGAGTCATCTGAGCCTTTGCAGGAGTCAATGGATGAGGAAAGGGGTGCCTACATTCTTGAATTCGTCGTGTCAGAGAGACAGAATTACATACCTCACTTGAAGGCCAAGAAGCGTAAAACGCGATATTGGTTTCTTGGCCCAATTAACTTTGTCTCACCGCCCAGGAAGCATAACAGAAAGTTTGAAGCTAAATTAAGGGCTCAATTTATAAGTTCGAGGTGGAGGTAAAAAGTGGTTCAAGTCGTGCCGCGACGTTAAATCAGGCGCTTGTTGGGAGGCAACCCAGCTTTACTGCTTTCTTTTATTTTTGTTATTTTATTATTATTATTATTATTATTTTTTGTAGGATTATGAGCATAGGAAACAAAGCCAATGAAAGAGTGCAAAAGCGAGCTAGATGGTTGGAAATAAGTGTGGCGTGCCCGCTCAAAGGACCATCCTTGGGAGAAGTCTGAGTATACCGTGAGCTGCTGGTGCTTCGGCCTTTGGTCTTTCAAGGAGTTTCTTGTCCACCCTCGGTATTTTTTTTCTTTATTTGTGCATTGGGGACACTGCACTCTTTTAAGTGTGGGGTGAGAAAAATTTCTTTAGATCATTAGTAGTATTATATTAGTATGTTAATTTCTTAGTTTTTATTTTTCAGTTTCGTATTTTTGTTTTTTTATAATAGTGTAGTATTTTAGGTGGTTAATTTTATAATTAAAATTTTTTTGAAAATTTTGGACTTTTCCCGACGATGGATCTGTTGGACAATTTCCTTGAGGGATTAAAGTATGATTAAAAATACCAAAAAGATTTTCTTTTATTTTTAGGTAGTTAGGTAGTATCTCTTGATTTTTCTTTCGACACCGGTTCTTTTCCAAAGGTGTAGCTTGAACCGGGCATTCTAGTTTAGTTTTTTTTTCCTTTATTAGGAGTAGGAAAGGGAAATTGAGGTGCTTTGAGATACCTATTGACATGGTTAGTGTTGGTAAGTTAAGTTATGGAATGCGCTCTGTCTTCCTGCATATATGATTTAAATTGTAATGCGCAAGTAAATTAAGTACCCTACTCTGTGACGCCTTTTTCTCAGTTGATTGACTTGTATGCTACCTAGTGCATTGTTGCTTAAAATTTTCAACTTGCTATTCTTGCTTGACTTGAGAGTCACACAGAGCCGTCTTGAGTGAGTCATGTGTGTGTAAGGATTGTTGATATTCTGTGCTATCATGTGTAGTCTAGAACTTGCCTTGTGTGTTAATCAACGCGAAATCATTAAGTTATGCTAGTCTAGGAGATGACGTAGGCGTTTCTTTCTTGATCATAAAGGTGCTTGTCATTGACAAATCAAGTTTTTCCGTTGCTAGCCCCTTTGAGCTTATAGACCATTTCTTTGGCAACCACATTACAAGTCGTACTCCTAGTTTGTTCTTAATTCGAGATTGTTGAACCTTTACCTCCTAAGGCACTTAGTGACTAAAAGAAGTAAGGTGAAAAATTGGGAGTTGAGTTTTGAGTGGAACCATGGAAGGGCCCTTAAGGTGCACCAAGATTGTGAAAAAATTTCACTAGCTTATGAACTTTAAATAATGGAGTGTGTGAAGAAAAAGAAATGAAAAAAAGTGTTGCAAGAAAAAGCAAATAAAAGTTCAAATAATGTAGAAAGACACACATCTCCTAATCATTCTCACTCATGCTAGTAAAACCATAGAGGTGCTTAATGGAAAAGGGGGCTATGTTAGTTATGATGTATGACAAGTGTATGGATTGAGAAGAAATTGAGCTTGATTTTCGAGTATAGTGTATTAAAGTGCTTAGGAGGGTTAATCACTATTCCTAAATATATCTTGCCCGTCCCTTAGCGTACATTACAACCTTAAAGTCCTAATTGATCCTAGATTTGGCTAGCTTAGATTAGTAGAGATGTACACTACGGGCAAGCTTATGGTACGACCACGGGATGCACATGAATTCTTTGTGAGAGTGAGTGAATTTTGTTCAATTATGTGATGTCCTTAATTTATGTTCAATGACATATTTTAATGTGTGGACTACTTTGAGATTCACTCTTTTGCTTGTGGTGAGGGCACTTGGTCTCATGACGGATTGGTGATGTTGTACACTTTCTTATGTTGGGTGAGTGCGTGAGTTGAGGATGCTTAGTGGTAACGAGTCATATTTTGAGGTAAGGTGATTGTGGAGAGGTTGCTTGAGTTGATTGAGTTGCTTGAATAATATTGAGTATACTTGGACTATTTAAAAGCGGGAAGAATGTGAAAATTGTGTGTTCATGCTTAATTTCCAATATCGATTATGGTCAAAAGGTAGGGTGATTGATTGAATTAATTGTGAAGTCCTCTTTCATAGTGTTAATCATGTTTGGGGTGATTATATAGTTCCATTTCTCTAGGACGAGCAAGAGTCTAAGTGTGGGGTGTTGATAACCGGCTTAATGTATGCATATTTTAGTATAAATCGCCTCATACTTTGCTCATGTCTCGTAGATTTGATATGTTTAATATGATGATTTGCGCTAAATAATGGTATTTCTATGTGTAGGAATCATTCGGGTGCAATTTGGGATGAAACGGCGCGAATTGGAGCAAAAACGCAAAGGTTGAATTTTGAGGGCCACAGCCAGCGTGGGGCGCTGGTTGTGGCGTAATTTTCAGATTGCTATTTTCTTGAGCGCCAGGGCCAGCACCCCACGCTGCCCTGGACGTGAGGATTACCTAGTTCGACTAGGACTCGGGTATTTTGACTCCAAGACACCCCCAACTCATATAAAAGCACCCTAAACCTATTTTGGAAGGGAGGAACGTGACTTTTAGAGGAAAACACAAGCACAGAGCCGACGTGGAGGCCGAAATTCATCAAGTTCCATCTTTTCTTCCACCAAACTTTGTAATTTTTATGTGTCTTTGTGTGATTTGTTGTTTGTCTACCATGTCTATATAGAGCTAAACTTCATGTTCTAGGGTTATGGTTCTTTCATGACTTTTGTTATTCGAATATTGATTTTGATTTCTTAGTTTATCGCATTGGTTTATTTATTCAATCTTGTGTTTAATTATTTGATTGCTTGATCATCAATTGAATACTATCTACGAATCTAGAGTTGAACTCAAAAGAGGGAATTCTAGATTGCATATAAGATTGAATAGAGCAAGTTCTTGAACCTGGGCATCGGGGAACGGATTCGCAGTTAGGATACACATATACCTAATTGCCTTGCTTGGTTGATTTACAGGAATTATAAATGCGTTCTTGTTGATTCTAACTTCATAGACATATAGGCGTTAGGTTAGCTTGAATAGGCAAGTAAGAACTTGACAGATTATTATGAGCAATATTAACCATGTCAACCAATAAACTAGATAAATTAGTGAATCAATTCAATTGAAGAATGCAATAGGATTGTTAGATAGCCCATGACCCTAGATCGTTTTCATCACATTGATAACATAAAAATTTTCTATCCTTTTGTTCAAAGTTCATTATTTATTTTCTTTATTATAGTTAGTTTAGAATTAATATTTCTAGGTTTAATTCTTGTTTAGATAATTAGGATAGTCTAATTTAGTTAATAGTTAATCATAAGTCGTCGTGGGTTCGACATCCGACTTTTAGTCACTTTATTACTTGACGACCGCGTATACTTGCGTGTGCGTTTGGCCGCAACAGTAACTGTCCATGTTGATGGTATTTCCTTGGTGTTGCCTATTACTGAGCATTGTTCAAGCTGAGTTTATTTCGTGAAGAAAATTGTCTAAGTGGGATTGGTTATAGCTGCTTCCCTTGCCGGGATGATTTGGTTTCTTTTGTTGTGAACTTGAATGTTAAGAATAGTTTCTATATTTGCCTTGTTTTCCCCTCGTTACAATGTTCTCTTTGTGCTTGGCATTCCCTTCAGTGGCTACTTCTTATGAGTGAGTATTACCATTCTCGTGATTTACACCCTTGTGTTGGATTTGCCCGTCGCATTTTGCATTTCTGTCTTTGTTGATTTTGTGCTCGTCTTGGCAGTGTACGGTGTTTTTGTGGCGCTCTAGTTATTCTCTCTGTTGCACTGCATTGCATATTTAAATTGGTATTACGGACGTATTCCGGGAACTTTTCCCCTGTATTGTATCGCATGTTTAAATTGGGACTACGTACGTATTTCGGGAGCTTTCCCTCTGTACTGCATTGCATATTTAAATTGGGACTATGGACGTATTCCGGGAGCTTTCCCCCGTACTAAATTGCATATTTAAATTGGGACTACGGACGTTTTCCGGGAGCTTTCCCCCTGTACTGCATGACAAATTTTGAGTTACGGATTGAGTTCCGGTAGATTTATCTTGAGTATATTATGATCGAAAGATATATATTGAAAAGTATAGCCGAAAAGCATTTATCTCGAAGAAAATTATGTCTGAAGGACTTTTATTTCAAAGGTATATTTGAAAAGCATTTGTCTTGCAGAAAAATGATATTTGAATGTCATTTATTCGGGAAGTATATTTGAAAACCATGTATTTTGAAGGAATTATGTTTTAAAGATTTCTCTTTCTAAAATTATATATGTATATTCGGAGAAAGTATGTTTCAAAGGAAATTTTCTATTTTGGAATGAGTATATTCAAAGCTTACAATACAAACTTACGGATGAAGGTTTACACTCAGAGGTATTTTTCCAAAGACACTTGGGGTGGTTGGCCAAGGCCTGGCATAGAAACTGTTGTAGTGCTGATTTATTACTTGTTCTTGCTGTAATGTGATTTTTCGGTTTTGGGGTGTTCTTATACGTTCTTTTGTACTATTGTGATGTTATATAATCATTGGTTGTATTTACTTCCGCTTTTTATTAGTTATGTGGTGTAGTCATTAGATAGTTGTTACATCTTGTCGTTCCGATAATTATGTCTGTTTAATTTATTAGACTAGTGGGTGCCCTGACTAGTCCTCGTCACTACTTCACCGAGGTTAATCGTGATACTTACTGGGCACCGTTGTGGTATGCTCATTATACACTTCTGCACATTTTTTGTGTGCATATCCCAAGTTTTGCATAGCCGGCTGATCGGTAGATAGCAACGCGATATCTGTTGTGGAGACTTAAGGTAAAACCGCTTCAACGTTCGCGGTTTCGGAGTCACCTTCTTGTATTTATTATTCATACCCTTTTGTATTTATTCCGAACAGTGGTAAATAGAGATTTTAGAGTAAATTCGTTAAAGCTTATGACTTGTACTTACCGGATTTTGGGATGATATGTAATGTATAGAGATCTATATCAAGAAGCATTTAAAAGTTTCAATATTATGACTTATGTTCACTAAATGTTAGGCTTACCTAGTCCTTAAGACTAGGTGCCGTCGCGATACCCAACGGAGGGAAATTGGGTCGTGACACATCCATCACCGATAGCGCCGGCGCAGGGTCATCCTCGGCAGCGTGGTCAAAGTCATTCCGAGGTTTCCCCGGACGGGGCACCACCTCCTCCGCCATCGGAAAACTTTTGTCTTCCACCAAACTCGTCTCCTTTTCAAGAGAGGGGGTAACATTCTCCGGCATCGGAGCATTAACAATTGGGTTAGGGTTCGAAGAAGAACTAGCCATTGTAAATCGGAGTAGAAGTCGGGAATGCGGGAGAAGGATATGGCAGTCGTAAAAATTGTTGGCACTCCTGGAAAGTATGAAAGAACGAGAAATAGTCGGTGATTTCAAAAGACTCTGCTTAAACACGATTTGGATAGTGCCACATCGAGACAAAAGCCCCCTACTTATAGGTACAGGAGCACCATTTTACCAAAAATCTATCAGTGAGGCCAACACTCAAGGCCGCAGTAAGAGGTCGACTATACTGTGATCACGCTTATAGAGTACGACCCCATCAACCATTTCAGTCATACCTGAGATCGAGTCAACGATGAGTCTGCACGGTTAAACGCCCGTCGTGAGGAATGGGGGAATGGACATAACCATCAGAGAACCCGTCGGTTAAAGATCACTGGATAAACGGAAGCATGGGGATATAAATAAGAGGAGATCCCAACAAGAACGGGGGTCGAAAAGGGGAAGACCAAATGGCCTCTCCAACAAGTTCAACAACAGTCAATCAAACACCCTCAGAGAGATACTCCGCCTTCCTTCGCATTCACGAGTATGGAACAATGTGACAAAGATGTAAGTCTATTATTCATGTTAGGCGTCTTTTGTAACTGTCAGAAGAGTTAAATGAATTTGATTCTATTTGATGTATTCAATACTGTTCGATTTAGAGTTAATTATGTTTGGTTAAGATTTACCTCTATTTCATCTTTAATTGATTTAGCAAGAAGTTTGGTATATTTTTTTGTGCAAACACTTCGTGCGTTTACTTTTTATTTTTTTGAATTTTTTTTGATAAAAATCGTGATGCAGCCGCGGACGCGCGCCGAAGGTTGCTGGTGATGATTGAGGCATGCGGTCCACGTTGAATATTAGGACTTTCCGTCAGACGCCGTTCACGTTTTCGGGGAAGCTTTTACACTAAAAGACATAAACAATGTGATTCTGTACCTTACACTAAAAAATTAAAAATAAGATTCTTTTGTTGCTTTTCGCTAAAAGACATGATGAAAATAGAGTAAACAAAAACTTGAATAAGATTGTTTAATTCCCCAATGATAGTGGATTTAGTGCTGCTTAAGTTTGTTAATAAAAAAAACAATATGGTGCATTTGGTACCTAGGAAATGTCTTCGTCGAAAATGTGTTAACATAAAAAGCTTATGTTAATCATTTTATAGTATTTAATTTAATCACCTATAAAGATATATAGTAATAATACAAAGAAGAAGATAGAGTGTATATGGTTGAAATCACGGGAGCCCGATTTCATAGGTTCGAGTTATCACCCCGAATCCGAGTTCTAATGAATCGAAGTCAGGCTCAAGGCTGATAAAGAAGTGCATATCTCGGGGACCAAAGTATACGACATCGAAGGACGAACATGACCTACCTCGGAATAGTGTCGTTATGAATCTGTACCAGAAAGGGCAGAAATCTCACAATGGCACAAAGATTAAGGCGTAAATCCCGGAACGGATTTGTACTAATTCGTACAAATCCGTTAGACAGCTGTACCAATTAGATTCCTTTCTAAAAATAGAAATGTACCTTATTTAGGACCTCCCCTTCTATTATATAAAGGGGAGGCTGCTCATTTGCAAACATCATCAATTATTGGCAAAGAATATACACATTTACTTTTGCTCATCAGAATTGTCCTTTAGTTGTATTATATTCTATTTGCTTTATTTCACTATTCATCGAAGTCTATCTCGAGGCCATCTTGGCTCGAGGTCGAGGCTTGCTCATACACTGGTTTGATCAAACTTGCTTACTTAACTCACGTGTTTATCTTCTTGTTTATCATTCGGTATTGGACTAAACCGCATATCTTTAAGACCTCTTTATAAATTTAAATTGTTACTCAAATTTCAGAGTAAACAGTTTGGCGCCCACCGTGGGGCTAAATATAATAGTGATTGTTTCAGTTCTGATTTTGATAACACACGTTATTTTTCATATTTGTTCTTGTCAAAGTTTCTTTTTCTTTTTTCAAGCTAAAACATGTCGAACTCGTTGAACACACCAGTACATGGCAATGTCGGTCTCAAATTCCATGGAGAAAATGATAATGTGGTTGCTTCAGGGGCCGGTGTGTACTACCGCTTCACCCCGGGGTAGTTCTAGTTACAGAACCAATCGACGTTGGCTCACACGTAGCTCTGAACGCGGACTTAGGTGTATACGTCGGAAGAAGTGTACGCGGAGAGGTCTGACACAGTGGCCAAGGGACACGGGTTCAAGGAGATGGGGGAGTTAGCCTCCAAGTAATCTTCGAAATGTTACAAGCACAACAGATTGCTATCGCTTAGTTGCAAAGCCAACAAAAGACCCCGAGCGTGGTTGGACCGGAAGCTACTCTTTGTACTGAGCCAGTACCAGAAAGATCGAATGATAACGGATCTGGGGTTGACCCCACAATCATGAAAATGCTCGAGGAACTCACAAAAAGGATCGAGGATAATGACAAAAAATGGAGACATACAACTCACGAGTCGACCAAATAACAGGAGCACCTCCGATTTTAAAGGGCTTGGATTCTAAAAAGTTCTTGCAAAAGCCTTTTCCTCCGAGTGCGGCCCCGAAGCCTATTCCAAAAAATTTATGCATATCGTACATACCTAAATACAACGGGACCATCGATCCAAATGAGCATATCACTACATACACATGTGATATAAAGGTAAACGACTTGGAGGATGATGAGATTGAGCCGGTTCTACTGAAAAATTTTGGGGAAACCTTGTCTAAGAGGGAAATGATTTGGTACCACAACCTTCCCCCGAACTCTATCGACTCATTCGCAATGTTGGCAGATTCATTCATGAAGGCACATGCTGGTGCTATAAAAGTTGCAACAAGGAAATCGGACGTCTTCAAAATTAAACAAAGGGACAATGAGATGTTGAGGGAGTTCGTGTCTCGATTTCAGATGGAACGAATGGAGTTACCATTGGTCTCCGATGATTGGGCCTTTCAAGCTTTCACACAAGGATTGAACGAGAGGAGCTCGGTAGCATCACAACAGCTGAAACAAAACTTGATTGATTACCCCGCCGTGACTTGGGCGGACGTGCACAATCGGTATCAGTCAAAGATTAGGGTCGAGGACGACCAGTTGGGAGCGTCCTCGGCCTTGGTTTATCTGAACAGATCGGCAGTGAAAGATTCGAGGGATACCAACAGGGAATCGAGGTCGAATAGGTAACATTATCAGCCATACGCTAAAGATCGAAGAATCAACCGTTCAAGACGCAACGTACCTTGGAGTGATCGAAGAGCGGATTGAGGGCAGAATCCTCGGGGACTCATGAGTAAGAACAGGTTTCATAGGCATACAGGGCCGGCAGAGGTACCTCGATTATCGGAGTACAATTTCAGCATTGATGCCTCAGGTATTTCAACCATTGGGAATATTAATGACACCAGATGGCCCAGACCTATACAAACTGACCCTTCTCAAAGAAATCTTAACTTAATGTGTAAATATCATGGTACACATGGACATAGGACCGAGGACTGCAGACAGTTAAGAGAAGACGTGGCTCGATTATTCAACAGGGGTCACCTTCGGGAGTTTCTCAGCGACAGAGCCAATAACCACTTTAGGGAAAGAGACGTCAGCGGAAAGAATGAATAAGAGGAGCCTCGGCATGTTATTCACATGATTATTGGCGGAGTTGACATCCCACATGGACCTATTTTCAAACGCACCAAAGTGTCAATTACAAGGGAGAAATGGACTCGAGACTTGTGCTCGAAGGCACCCTTACGTTCAACGAAGAAGATACAGAGGGCCTCTCCCAGCCACATAATGATGCACTAGTAATCTCTATTCTATTAAGTAAAGTTCAAGTTAAACGTGTTCTTATGGATCCAAGTAGCTCGACGAACATAATCAGGTCGAGGGTCGTGGAGCAGCTCGGACTTCTATATCAAATTGTACCAACATCCTGAGTCCTGAACTGCTTCATTATGGCCAACGAAACAACGAAGGGGGAGATAATCCTACCAGTGAACGTAGTTGGGACCATATAGGGCACAAAATTTCATGTCATCAAAGGTGACATGAGGTACAATTCATTGATTGGAAGGCTGTGGATCCATAGCATGAGGGCAGTGACATCGACCCTTCATCAAATGATGAAGTTTCTGCCAAAAGATGGTTTAAAGACAGTGTACGGAGAGCAACACACAACGAAGGAGATGTTTGCAATTCATGATTTGACACTAGTACCAGCGCCCTCGACCTTGGAGAAATCAAACGTCAAATACAAACAAACGGGCAAATAGCAATCACAGTCCACATCCTCGATTGAACCCGAGGAACAGGTAGCCGAGGATGAACAAGAAGACTTCCTCACCCCTCGAGCTCTCGTCTCCCCCGAAGAATCGGATGTGATGAAGTCCACGGTCGAGGAACTAGAACATGTGATATTGATCGAGCATTTACCAGAAAGGAAGGTATACTTAGGAACGAGATTAACCCCTGAACTCGGGAAAAAAATCATGCAATTCCTTATCGGTAACATATATTATTTTTCTTGGTCCCATTTATATATGACAGGATCCCACCGGATATAACCACTCATTAGTTGAGTCTCGACCCCAGATTCAAACTGGTGAAGCAAAAGAGAAGGCCCCAGTCCGAGATGAAGCATGCAATCATAAAGGACGATGTAACTAAACTTCTCAAAATAGGGTCCATCTGGGAAGTAAAATATCCTTAATGGTTAGCCAATGTGGTAGTATTACCTAAGAAGGGAAACAAACTTAGAATGTGCGTAGATTACAAAGAATTGAACAAGGCATGTCCTAAAGATTCTTTCACATTGCCTAACATCGATCGTATGATCGACGTTACGGACGTCCATGAGATCCTTACTTTTCTCGATGCCTACTCCGGGTACAATCAAATTCAAATGAACCCGGAGGACCAGTAAAAAACTTCGTTTATCACAAAGTATGGGACATATTGTTATAATGTAATGCCCTTCGGGATAAAAAATGCGGGAGCTACATACCAACGCCTAGTTAATAAGATGTTCGAACAAAATATAGGAAAATCTATGGAAGTTTATATTGATGACATGTTAGTTAAGTCCATGCGCGCAGAGGACCATTTGACTCATTTGCAGGCAATGTTCGAGATCTTAAGAAAATACAATATGAAACTCAATCCCGAGAAATGCGCTTTCGGAGTTGGCTCGGGCAAGTTCTTAGGGTTCATGGTGTCAAATAGGGGGATCGAGATCAATCCCGATAAAATTAAAGTCATCAAAGAAATCACCGTCGTGGATAGTGTAAAAGTCGTACAATGGCTAACTGGATGGATAGCCGCTTTGGGTTGATTTATCTCGAGGTCGAGTCACAGGTTCTTTTCCCTGCTCAAAAAGAAGAATGATTTCACATGGACTCCGGAATGTCAGCAAGCTTCGGAGGAATTGAAGCGATACCTGTTGAGCCCACCTCTACTTCACACTCCGAAGGCGGACGAAAAACTTTACTTATACTTGGTTGTATCCGAGGTAGCGGTAAGTGGTGTGCTGGTTCGAGAAGAACAAGGTACACAATTTCCTGTTTATTAAGTTAGTCAAACCTTAGGAGACGCAGAAACTAGGTATCCACATTTAGAAAAGTTAGCACTTGCACTAATAAGCGAATCTAGAAAGTTAAAATCATATTTCCAATGTCATCCCATATGTGTGTTAATTACGTACCCACTTCGAAATGTTTTGCATAAGCCCTCGTTTTCGGGACGATTGGCCAAGTGGGCCATCGAGATCGGAGGGTATGATATCGAATATCAACCCTGAACAGCTATCAAGTCTCAAATTTTGGCAGACTTTGTGGCAGATTTTACACCTACCCTCGTACCCGAAGTAGAAAAGGAACTTCTACTAAAGACATGTACATCGTCGGGGGGTATGGACCCTCTTCACAGATGGTGCCTCGAACGTGAAGGTGTCTGGGCTCGGTATTATTTTAAAACCGCCTACGGGCAGTGTCATTAGACAATCTATCAAAACTTCTAGATTAACTAACAGTCAGGCCGAGTACGAGGCCATGATTGCATGTCTAGAATTGGCCAAAAGCCTCGGGCGGAGATCATCGAGTCCAAATGCGACCCTCTGTTGGTAGTAAACCAGGTGAACAAAAGCTTTAAAGTTCGAGAAGACAGAATGCAAAGATATTTGGACAAGATGCAAGTAACATTACACCGCTTCAAGGAGTGGACATTGGATCATATACCTCGGGAGCAAAACAGTGAGGCTGGTACACTTGTGAATTTGGGGTCATCGATCGAGGAAGATGATATTGTCCCGGGGACTGTCATCCAGTTGTCGAGATCCGTTGTCGAGGAAGGACAGGCCGATACAAAACTCAACAAGTTTGACATAGGATTGGAGGAATAAATATGTCGAATATTTGAAGCACGGGAAGCTCTCATCGGACCCCATGGAGTCGAGGGCCCTACGAGCCAAAGTAGCTCGATTCGACTGGATGAAAATGGAATGTTGTAAAGGAGAACCTTCGACGGACCATTAGCAGTATGCTTAAGACCAGGGGACAGTGATTAGGTTTTACGAGAAATCCACGAAGGCACTTGTGGGAACCACTCCAGTGCTGACTCTTTGATTCATAAAGTAATTAGAGATGGGTATTACTGGCATAACATGGAGCGAGATACTAAGGAGTTCGTTCAAAAGTGTGACAAGTGCCAAAGGTTTGCACCAATGATCCATCATCCCGATGAACAACTCCATTCGGTCTTATCCCCGTGGTCATTCATGAAATGGGGGATGGACATCATCGGCCCCCTGCCGACAGCACCAGGTAAAGCTAAATTCATCTTGTTTATGACTGACTACTTTTCAAAATGGGTGGAAGCACAGGCTTTCAAGAAAGTAAGAGAGAAAGAAGTCATAGACTTCATATGGGACCACATCGTGTGTCGGTTCGCGATACCCGCTGAAATATTATGCGACAATGGGAAGCAATTTATTGGCAACAAGGTGATAAAGTTCCTCGAAGAACAAAAAATAAAAAGAATTTTATCAACGCCATATCACCCAAGCGCGAATGGCCAGGCCGAATCCACAAACAAAACTATTATCCAAAACTTGAAAAAGATGTTAAATGATGCTAAGGAAAAATGAGAGAAGTATTGCCCGAGGTACTGTCGGCGCATCGAACGACCTCGAAATCCAGCACAGGAGAAACTCTGTTCTCTTTAGTGTATGGTTCTGAAGCTCTAATTCCAGTCGAGGAACCCAACGTCAGGTTTTAGCACGCAACCTAGGAATCAAACCATGAGGCTATGACCACTAGTCTCGAGCTACTAGATGAAAAACGAGAAGTTGCACTTGTTCGGATGGCCGCGCAAAAGCAAAGGATCGAGAGGTATTATAACAGAAGGGCTAACCTTCGCCACTTCGGAGTCGGGGACTTAGTTCTAAGGAAAGTCATCCTCAACACTCGAGACCAAAATGAAGGGAAGCTAGGCCCAAATTGGGAAGGGACGTTCCGATTCATCGAAGTCATTGAAAAGGGATCTTACAAACTTAGCAAAATGGAAGGCGAACAACTACCAAACAACTGGAATATATCACTACTCAAACGATATTATTGCTAAGGTATGGCTTTCTCCATTTTCCATTTATATTTGAGACTAACTCGTTGCAGATGTTCGATCGAAGACGTCAAGACACCCTTCAACTCGAAGACCTTAAGTTTTAAAGCATGTGTTGAATTCTTTTTTCCTTAGGTCGGGTTTTGTGCCAAATGGGTTTTTTCGGCAAGGTTTTTAACGAGGAAACAACTATATGCTATCAAAGGGGAATTCAACAAGTATCCAAGGCTTCTTTTCAATCAACCTCGAATACTGGGGGGAATAACCCTCGGGGACATGCATTTTCGAGGAAAATACTTCACGCCTAAGAAGGTCTCGATAGGAAAACTTTGTAATGGGCCAAACGGTCGAAGGAACCGTGTCCATATAGATTAACCGAGCCTCGAAGGCAAAACATGTAAGCGTGTACGAGTTATTTAAACAAGCACCTTTTTTACTAAACACTTTGTGTCTTGAAGAGATTTGCTCCATACTTATGATTCTATACTACTCGGGGACTATCATCGATAGTCAAACACGTTAGAATTATGCAAACGCAAACTCGTACGACCTCAAAGAGGCATACCTCGACATAAAGGCCAAGTCCATCACACTCGGGGACTTACATTTCGAACAAGCTCGAAATATCATCGGGATACAAGTCTAAGAAACATACTCGAAGGCTACGGCCATATTAAAGACCACGGTCACACAAAAGGCCATGGTCGAAATAACGCGGCTTGGAGACGTCCGACTTACGCCATAATCTAAGGCCTTCGAACACTTTGAAAAATCGGTAAAATAAGGCTACCCTCGGCAAAGCACGAGCTTCGATAAAATCAGCCCCACAAAGAAATTTTTTTCTAAAGGCTTCGATAACATCATCCATCGAGATGTTAAATCACCTCAACACAAATGAGTTAGGAAAGTCTGGGTTCCGATCGTCGAACCTCTGAAAAACCCAATGGGCATAAAAAAATATACAAGTCGTGAAATTTTTTCACTAAGTCTTTTAGCCGAAAAGAGAAATATTATAGCCGCTTTTAGAGGCCAGATCGGTCCGACTAAAAGAGACTAAGGGCCGATATAAAAGAGCCTAAGTCCGACGCACTAAGGGTTCGATCGCCCCGAGCCCAAACAAATATTATTGACTATGGTCTAAAACTTGTCACTATTCGATGCTAAAGGTATATACCTCGAAGGCTCGAGCCTCATTCAAACCTGGTCGCAAAGAAACCATTCAAGAAGGAATCTCGAATACATAGTTCGAAGAATGAAATTATTACGAAAAATATAAGGCAATGAAGATTGAGAAAGCAATCAAGAAAACTTCTTCTTTTATATACATTCAAAAGATGGTACGTACAGAGAGTTCAACGAAAAAGGAAATGCAAAAAGAAAAAAGTCCTTATCTACATCGAGGGGGCATCTCCCCCGGGGGCAGCTTCTCCTCCTAGAACTACCTCTCCCTCGGGGACAACCTCTTCATCGGGGGTAGTTTCTTCTTCAACCCCCTCCTCATCTCCGGATCCGCCCTGGCCGCCTTCGATATCATCATCATCGGAGGAGGAGAGAAAAAACTTGGCATCGGCTTCATCCGCGTTCGCTTGGGTTATATCCTCAGTAAGATCGAAGCCTCACGCATGGATCTCCTCGAGAGTCTCCCTCCGAAATCGTCACTTGGCATAGTCGTTACTTCGCTTTTCCCGAGCAACGGCTTCTCTCAGCTCCGTTTGAGCAGTCTTGGTGTCCCTCAAGTATACGACAACCGTTTTATCAGCCGTAATTTGGATCTTCTTAGCCTCGGCCCTGGCTTCAGAAGCTTGGCCTTCGGACTTTGCAAGATTAGCCTCGAGTTCAACAATCTTTTTAGCCTGGACCAAGTTATTCTCTTTGGCATTCCGAAGCTGGATCTCGACCGCTGCTAGTTTGGTCAATGCCTCATCATTCCCTGCAGCAAGGCGGTCCATCTTCTCTTTCCATTCATTGCACTCGGCATTGACCCTTAGACCTCACCTCGGAGCTGCCCCAGCATCTCCACCTTCTACTGCAGCTGAGACATTGAAGTATTAGCCTCCATGGTTGGGAGGGGAAGGCCATACTCTTTCAAAATTTTAGTTACCTACTTCTCTAATTCGTCCTTGTATTCTCGGACCCTGGTCAACTCCGCCCGAAGGTCCTTGATCCCCTCCTCCTTTTAATCACAGAGGAGCCTTAGGGCCTTCCCTTCGCCCAAGGATTTGTTCAGCTCGACCTTGAACTTGATAAAATCCTACAACAAAAAAGGAAGGATCGGTCGAGCAAGGAAGGCAAATTACAACGTTAAGGAAATTGAAATATTATAAAACTGAGACTTACACTAGAGAAAAGACGTTGGGCCTCTTCGAAGGTCGAGAATGCATCAACAAGATCAACATCATTGACACCAGTGAAACAACCATGGAAAGGATCGTCCTCACTAGGGGCTCCGCCTAACTCGGGCGTCTTCAGGTCCCGAGCAGCTCTAATGGCGTCCTCGAAGTAAGCCGGGAATGACCTGTTGTGATGGCCTCGGGAAGATACGCCGGGGCGCTCTGTTCGACCACAGGAGCTTCAGAACTTTCCCCCTTCGGCGTGATAGCAAAAGGCCGAGAAACAACCACTACGCCAGTCGATGCGGGGTCTTCGTCCTTATTTTCCTTCGAAGTCCCTTCATCATGACTAAGGACCTCAGTTTCGATGGGTTTGGCGGTCTTGGTGGATTTTTTGGTTCGATTCACCAAAGTAGAACCCTCGACCTCTTCACTCTCATCATCAATGACCTGATGGAGTGAGTCTAGGTCCACATTGATGATGACGTTCTTCCTACGCCTCCGAGCAGGGGCTGTTTTGTTTTGAGGATCTTCGTCCTTCAAAGACCTTTTCCTCTTATCATATTTCTTCGGTTTCGAAACCGGAGAATCAATCTTCTCCCCAGAAGGGGTCGGCCTCAACTCGGAGAACTCTCCAATGCCTGCAATAAAAAGTTAAGTGTTAGAACGGGAACACTTCTGGTAAAGAATAAGGTATCAAGGTATTTACCGTGGTGTTTAGCTTCCCACTTTCCCTTCGACAAGTCACGCCACTTATGTACATCATAGAAAGAGGTGGCGTACAGCTTACGAACACAGTCTTCGAGATCGGGGATCATATGAGGCATCTAAGGGACCGTTGCAAAAGAAGGAAAGAATATTATGCAAAGTGTATCAAAACTACGGAAAAAGTACGAAGGAAAAGGGCTCCACTCACGGTCGAAGTTCCACTTCTCGGGGAACGTCATTTTCTCTTCGGGAATGATGTTGATGGTCCTCACTCGGATTAATCGGCCCATCCAGCTCCGATCTCTATCTTCGTCATTGCTGGAAAAGAAAGATTTGGTCGATCGACGCTGAATTTTAATCAACCCCCGAAAGAGTTGAGGTCGGCATAGATGGATGAGATGGCTATGGGTAAACTCGAGCCCCTCAGCCTTGCTAACGAAGAATTGGAACATTTTCATTATCCGCCAAAACGACGGATGGATTTGGCCTAAGGTAAATTGGTACCTTCTGTAGAACTCGATCAAAATTGGATCGAGAGGACCCAACATAAAGGGGTAAGCATATATACTTAGTAACCCATCCACTTGGGTAGTAATATCCTCCTCACGAGTGGGGATCTGTATCATGCCTTTTTCCCCCCAGCCGCATTCCTTTCTCACAGCGTCGAGGTGCTTCTTTCCTATTGAACATATATACCTTGAGGCATGCTCACGACGACCAGGGACATCGGGCGGATTTTCGATCGAAAAGTCTTTCTTTAGGGTGTAGCCCCCGGGAACGATCTCGTGAATAGACGACGCCTTGCCGCCGTCCAGACTGGAAGAAGATGAAGTTCCCTCCTTTAGAGGGATGGTTTTGGAGGGTTTATCCATTAATTTCGTTTGAAATAAATGGAAGAAAGTGAGGTTTGATCGCTTTTAGCGTTTAAAGGGTGGAAGAAATGGTGGCAAAGGAGGAGAAGACGGTGGAAAGAAAGGCTCAGAAAGGTTGCAAATGGAAGAAAAGCCCCTAAAGAGGTAAATAACCAAGTATTTATAGGGAGTCGACGACCGTTCAGTGGCCAACCGGAACTGACGCGTATTTAATATTTTGGGGAAGCGAACCGATGGGACGTTTCGGTCACTTCAACGCTTGCATCATGGGGATGATGTCACCATCAGGGACTTCCGAAAGTCTAGATTCAAATCGTTTCTTGTCATTTCATTCTAATAAATGCGAGGACTATATGTATATGGTCGAAATTAGGGACCCCGATTTCATAAGCTCGAGTTATCACCCCGGGTCTGAGTTTAAATGAATCGAAGTCAGGCTCAAGGCTGATACAGATGTGCATACCTCGGGGACCAAAGTATACGATATCAAAGGTCGAACATGACCTATCTCGGAATAGTGTCGTTATGAATCTGTACCATAATGGGCGGGAATCTCACAATGGCACAAAGATCAAGGCGTAAATCTCAGAACGGATTTGTACGAATTCGTACAAATCCGTTAGACAACTGTACCAATTAGATTCCTTTCTGAAAATAGAAATGTACCTTATTTAGGACCCCCCCCCCCCTTTCTATTATATAAATGGGAGGCTGCTTATTTGCAAACATCATCAATCATTGGCAAAGAATATACACATTTACTTTTGCGCTCATCAGAATTGTCTTTTAGTTGTATTATATTCTCTTTGCTTTATTTCACTATTCATTGAAGTCTATCTCGAGGTCATCTTGGCTCGAGGTCAAACCTTGCTCATACACTGGTTTGATCTAACTCACTTATTAACTCACGTGTTTATCTTCTTGTGTATCATTCAGTATTGGACGAAATCGCATATCTTTAAGACCTCTTTATAAATTTAAGTTGTTACGCAAGTTTTAGGGTACACATAGAGTATGAGAATACTAGTGTTCTTGATCCGTTTACGAATTGTTGAAACAAGTGATACACAAATTTAATATTTATCAGAAACAATAACTTGCGAAAATAAGTCAAGTACTTTCACCAATAGAAAAAAAGGTTTAAGTATTTTCAAAATTTTGCTCAAACATACTTGTATACGGTAAAATGGAGTCCACCCCTTGCGAGAACTGATCGAGACTGGAATGTGATAGATTAAAGTTCGAAGTTAATCTCATACCGAATCGAGGTACGAGGTTACACCGTCAATGCTCAAGCCCCCGAGACCAGACAAAATCGAGATCGAGGGAAACTTGCTGAGCTGGATAACAGAAAGATGAAATCTGCGATCGAGCATAGATCACGACGAAGTTCTCGACATGTATCAATGATAGGCCGATTAATTGGTCAATCATGAGATTTCTTACTTCGTTTAGAACTGTACCATGAGTAGGACTCCCCTATTATATAAAGGGGGTCTGATCATTTATAAAACACATCACATTTACGCAATGCAAAGCAATACATTGTCTTTTTCTAACTTTTAATATCTTGTTACTCTATTCTTATATCAGTTGAAACTTCACTTGGTTCAAGGGTGATCGAACTCGAGGGCCAAGTCTATTTGATTCGTTTGGTTTGCATTTGTTTCTTTTTATAGTCCATTTCAATATTAATTTATTTTCTCGATTTGTGCCAAGTTATATCGTGTATTCTTATAATCACATATAAATTCAATTGTTATCCATTTTTAGGGTGTACAATAACTTTTACAAAGTTTCTGAACTGAGTTTGCAACAACAACAACAATGACCCAGTGTTATTCCCATAAGTGGGCCTGGGTAAGCGAAGATGTACGCAACATTATCCCCTACCCCGGACAAGCAAAGAGTTTGTTTCTTATTGCTAAAGAAAAGATGAAATAAGCACGGATAACAAGTAATAACATTACAAGATATTTAGATCTGAGACCAATATAGCAAAATAGAAGATGAAAGAAACACTGATAACAAGTAATACAATACAAAATATGTAGTAATAACCATATAAGGATAAAACAATATCGTGCTAACACTGATACTACTAAACTAAGGAGGATTTGAACCAGGGGAAGAAGTAGCATTCTGGTGCCTGGTGCAATTGAACCCATAACTTTTGACGCATAATATAAATTAATGTGTAGAAATCCATTAAAATTACAATAAATAGTAGATTGAACCCATAGTTTTAAAAATACTAGTTTTAGTGTACATGTGTTGCACGTGTGCATCACCTCAAACAATATAATTGTATACAAGTAGAAGAAATTGTTGAAAATAACAATTGATAAATCAAAAAGTAATTTAAATCATAAAAATAATTATTATTAAATTGACACTATAACTGTAAATTTAATATCTTCTGAACATGCAAAGATGATGAATTTAATTGAATTAGTTGTATAATATTTTGTGGTTAATAGATATTTTATTATTTAAAATATGAATATATTATGTTATTGTATCTCATCTAACATCTCTTAAAAAACTTTATATTTATAATATTATTATACTAACAAAATATTTTTTATTAAATAAAAGAGAGTGCACACTCTTTCAATTGATATAAAATGGAGTATAAAAATTTTATGCAAATTATTACATGAATCAATCCGTTTTTTATTTTTCTGAGAATAAAATGATAAAATCAATTTTGAATCAATATTTAAAGTAAATATTATATGTTAAAAAAATAAAGGTAAGCTACTTTTATAACAAAAGAGACTAAAAGTTTAAAAATGTGTACTGAATTTTCCGTTGTTTTTTTTCTTCTTTTCTCCGGTTTGAGTCTAATATTAAAACCTTTCTTTTTGATAGTTATATGTCTTTTTAAGCATGATGAAGGAATTTGTTATTTGTAACCTAATTACATAAGATTTTTTACAAAGTTCATCAAGATTATATGTAAGTTAGGTGGACATCTTCTTGTAAAAAAAATAAAAAATTATTTTAAAGTTTCAAATATATTAGTTTATCAAAATATTAAAATAACAATTATAGTTATAATTTTACATAATATGGCTGTAGCTCGATTTATTTTTAAATTAATATTATCATGTTAGTTTAAACTTCTAAAAATTTATACTTGGAATTAAAATTAACTCTTAAAAAGTCAAAACGAAAAAGTACATGCATTGCTGATTTCCAATGATTTTTAGGTATTCTATTATCGGTAATATTTGGGGAAAGAATCTTAGAACATGAATAATTTTATGTGCCACGTATTAAACTCCAAAACAGAAATTAAGTCCATGCATATGGATATAAAAGTTGGTCAAATAAGGAAAAATATTATATAAAATAAAATTTATATTAACTTTAAAGTCCTGATCCAAATAAGGAAATATTTAAGAAGCAGAATATTAGTTGATTTTGAAGTCCTAAATTTTAGAAAAATAATCAAATGACTATTTTGTTTAGTATAAAATTTATTTTTAAAGGGTAAAAAAGACGAACGATAAGGGTCTTCATGCTTTTAATATAGTACTAGTCTTTATGCTCGTGCTTTGCACGAATATATTTTGCATTACATATTATATGGAGCACGTACCATCCAATTTTATATATGTTCTAAAAGTAATTATTATTGTGGAATATGTAAAAAGTACAATAAGCAATTCCTAAAGAAAAAATAATATTCTTTTTGGTAATTAAGTTTTTTATTTACCAGGGAAAATATTTACAAGTAACACAAAAAAACACATGCATTTTATCCTAATTTCCTATGTTTCCCCCTCACCTCCTTTCTACTTTAAACATAGTTTTATCTATTACATGGATACCAATTAAAGCTATTCAGTTTTCCTTTTATGTATTTGTTGCTACAACAATAAACTTCTTGTACAATCATCTTGCATATTGTTTCCCATCCTCTTGACTTTGTTTGGAAAATACGCGCATTTCGTTCTTGCCACACATAATATACAGTAGCTGCTAGGACCATTTTATACAATTCTGAACTTGCATTTCTTCTCTTAGTTCTGCTTTCAGCCCATTTCAGTTCCTAATCCCATCCCTGTATTACTCTATTAACACCTTGCCAAGCTAACATCCTGCTCCATAATGCATTTGTAAATGAGCATTCAAAAAACAAGTGTTAAATCCTTTCGTTTTCTTAATAATAATAATATGTAATTCAAATAAACTCATTTACAAAAAATTTATAACAATCAAAGAAAACTGAAACTAAATATTGTAGAATCAAATTTACGATTAATGTTGTAAAATCTTATAGAATGCAATAATTATTAGTTTTATAGTGATTCAATGATTACATTAATTGAGTTTAACGATTAAATTGATTATATTTGATTGTGTGACATCTATCAATTGTTGTCATTATAATCTTTCGCACGTTAGTTATATGCATCTTTTTTTCACACATTATTTATTGTCTAATACTTTCTACGAAACACGAAGTTCTTAGTTTTAACAAATACACTTATATGTAAGTGATATTATGATTATAAAGGTGTGATGACCCAAAAGGTCATCCCGTGTATTCCTAGCTAATTATATGTTCTAAGGTCGTGAAAATCTCCTGATATCTCACTTCGATTTGCATGCGTAGCCCGGGCGCGTAGCCGGGAAGCTGTTATGTGGAAAACTGATGAAAATGATATTTTTGTGTTGGAATTTGAGTAAAGTTGATTTTGGTCAACATTTTTGGTAAACGGTCCCGGATCCATGATTTGACGGTCCCGGAGGGTCCGTAGGAAAATATGGAACTTGGGCGTATGCCCGGAATCGAATTCCGATGTCCCAAGTCCGAGAAATGAATTTTTAAAGAAAATTATTTTCTGAAAAATATAAAAGTTTTTGTAAATGAAATTCTATGTGAACCTTGTGATATTGGCCCGTATTATGGTTTCGGAGCCCGGTACAGGTCCAATATAATATATTTGTTAAGTCTGTGAAATTTGGAAAGAAACGGAATCCATTTGACGTGATTCGGACCTAAATTGCAAAATTTGAAGTTTAAAAAAGTTTTGAGAAATTTCATTGATTTTGGGATTTAATTCGATGTTTATGATGTTATTTTGGTGATTGGATTACACGAATAATTCCGTAGGATGTTTTCGAGGTTGTGTGCACATTTGGTTTGGAGTTCCGATGGCTCGGGTGAGTTTCGGGTAGGTCCTGGGATGCTTTAGGCTTAAATCAGGGTTGTTGCAGGTTCAGAGAAGTGCAGATATCTGAACCCACCAGTGCGGCCCGCGGTTGCCTTTGTGCGGTCCGCAGTGGAAGGATCTTCGCGGTCGCGGTCGCCTTCGTGCGGTCCGCGGTGGAAGGGTCTTTGTGGCCGCGGTCGCCTTTGTGCGGTCCGCGGTGGGGGGAGGTCTTCACGACAGCAGTCCGTGGTGGGCCCTGAGGGGAGGGGGGTATATTTAAACGGGATTTTCAGTTATTTTACATTTTTTCAAAACCCTAAAAACATAAGAGGCGATTTTCCAAACACTCTTTCTTCTCCAAAAACATTAGTAAGTGATTTCTAACTCATTTTCCTTAATCCTTAACTTCTTTTTACAAGATTTCATCCTAGAATCTAGGGTTTTCATGATGGAATTGGAAATTTTGGGTAAAACCTAAGAATATTGAAATTTGGGGATTTAGACCTCAAATTGAGGTCGGATCCAAAATTATTTATATATCCGGTCTCGGGGGTGAATGGGTAATCGAGTTTTGGTCCGAATTTCGGGTTTGGACCGAGCGGGCCCAGGGTCGATTTTTGACTTTTGGGAAAAACTTTAGAAAACTCATTTTCATGCATTAGAATTGATTTATTTAGCATTTATTGATATAACTAAGTAACTTGTGGCTAGATACGAGCGAGTTGGTGGTGGAATCAAGAGGTAAAGCGGTAGTTGAGGCTTGAATTGTGTTCGTGGCATCGAGGTAAGTGTTTGGTCTAACCCTAGCTTGAGGGAATAGGTGCTGAGTCTTATTTGCTACGTGTTTATTCCATGTCCAATGTATAGGTGAGGTGACGAGTACCTATATGTTGTGGTCAAGCATGCCCATGAGACGAATATGAACAATTATGTGATTTTCATTGAGGTTTATTGTGTTATGGATTTAATATCGATTTGGTAGTCATTCGTTGAGGGAGATTCTTGGTTGTGAACACTGTTGAGTACTTGAGCGGTTGAGAGATATTTTGCTAAATTATACATTTGTGTAGGATTGGTTATAGTTGTGTCCCTTGCCGGGACGATATTATTACTGTTGATTATTTCTTTGTATTTATGGTTTCTTATTGTTGATCTTCTTACCAAACGGTTGTTTTTTTGATATTTTTGCACGAGGGGATATTCAGTGCCATATTTATGTTATTTACGTACGAGGGGACATTCCGTATCATGTTTATGTTATTTATGTACGAGGGAATATTCCGTACCATGTTTATGTTATTTATGTACGAGGGGACATTTCATACCATATTTACGTTATTTATGTACGAGGGGACATTCCGTACTATGTTATGATATTTACGTACGAGGGGACATTCCGTACCATGTTTATGTTATTTATGCACGAGGGGACATTTTGTGCTGTGTGATTGATGTTTATGCACGAGGGGACATTTCGTGTCGTGATTGTGATGTTTTTATGCACGAGGGGACATTTTGTGCCGTGTTGTGATACTCTAGCAGGAGGGGACATGCGGTGCCGTTTCTTTTCACTTATTCATTTCGTGTTGTTAATTCTCGTTATTATTTTGATATTTACGTTGTTGCCTCGTTCCGTCGTTTCAGTAATTGCTACCCCCTTTCCCCAACATGTGTTCCCCTGTTATTGTACTTAACTGCTTACTTCCTGTTGTTATTTTCTGTTATATTTTGTTAAACTGCACAAGTGATATTATTTATCGTGTCCTAGCCTCGTCACTACTTCACCGGGGTTAGGCTCGGCACTTACTAAGTACATGGGGTCGGTTGTACTGATACTACACCTGCACTTCTTTATGTTGTGCAGATTACGGTACCGGACCCAGTGGACACTGATTGAGGAGGTTTCCTTCAGTCCACCAGGCGACACTGAGGTAGTCCTGCAAGCATCTGTAAGCCTTGGCGTCACCTCATATCCCATCCTTTATTCTGTCTTTTCTTTGTATTTAGGAGACAGTAGTACTTGTTTATTCAGACCGTTGTTTTTAGTATTCTTAGATAGTCCGTGAAATTGTGGTACCGCTTTCTGGGAGTTGTATTTCGGATTTTTGACAAATTGAGCACTTAAGTTGATATATTTCGTTTCTTCTACACTTTATCTCTACTTGTCATTGCATTTACTTTTAAGTGCTTAAATAATAAAGGAAATAAGTTATATTAACCGGAACGTTGGCTTGTCTAACGGGTTCAACGTTAGACGCCATCACGGTTCCGACGGTAAAATTTCGGATCGTAACAAAAGGTAATTTCAGAGTAAAAATTACATCAATTCGGTCAAAATCGAACATTTGAAAGAACATGCAGTATTAATTATTATTGTTGGTAGCTTGTTGTGCGATAGTGAATTTTATGTCATATAAAAAAACTGTTAACACCGAGAGTAATTTTTACGTTTAAAAAGCAAAACTTTTTCGAGTTAATAAACGAAAATATGAAGAGAAGTGCCCATAACAAAGATGATATCAATAATAAATTAAAAACAAAAATCAAACCAAGCACCAAGAATACACAAGCAGAAAAGTTTAATTTCATTATTCTTCGCTTATAGAACGAATAGCAAATAGCAACAAAATAAAAGATAAGGAAAATAAAATTACAAGAACCAACATTTTGATGAATAGAAGAAGAATCAAAACAATTTGCCTGAAGAAACTTGAAAGTCGCATTAAGACCAACATAACTCTAACAACACTCCAATACTAATTGAATTTTAACCAGCAACCATGGAAGCTTGAAGAATAAGTTTTTTTTTTCTTGGTCAATTATAACTCTTCTATTGTTTATCATTTATCTTGATAAGTCTTGTTTTTTACTTTAACTCTTAATCCCAATGTCAGTTGTGTTCCCTTTTTTTTATATTAATAAAAGCTCTGCATCCTATTGTTCATATATCAAAATTTGGGTTATAAGCTCAAGAAATTCTGGGGTAACTTATTATTGGTACCGTGCTTACAAATAAGATATGAAAATTAATTAAGACTTAAGAGTCTATTTAGAATTTTCTTCACTAAAAGAACTTTAAACCCGAAAGAATTAAAATTCTTAGTCAATTAATTCAAGATTATGTGCTTCTCAACTTTGAATGGGTTAGAAAGATATGAATATACTGTTTTTTGGTCTGGGAATATATATATATTTCAATATAATAAGGAAATGACAAAGTATATTAAGGGTAGTATGGAAATACATGAATATTCCGAACCCTAAATATTAGGCAATGGTATTTAATATATCATTTTTATTCAATATAAAATTCATTCAGTATTAGACAATCAATTTTGTAGGCATAGTAGGTTATGTTCAAGATTCCAACAGTATTTGACCCAAGCGTATATGTAGTTTAATTCAAATCGAAAAGAGTTCCATTCTTACGTGATTTACGATTATATCCTTAAATTACTAATATTTAAGGGTATAAAAGTCGATTAATATTTGAAGGATATTTTAGTCATTCAATATTTAACATAAATTATTCATGCTTTTATAATAATATAAATAGATAATGAGTTCAATATTAACAACCCGTAAATATTAAATTCATAGATGTTTGCGAACACAAAATATTAATCGCTTCAAATAAACGCGAGCATTTCTTTAAAGAAGTTTTTGTTTTTATTTTTATATATAAGAATAAAGAGGGAAAATGACTAAATTGATTGTAGAGAAACAAAAGTACTTTTCGCGGAGAAATATCAAAATGTACACTATACTACTTTTGATAGAGAAATTAGATACCATTATGATAAGGTGCGCATCAGCGAATCGTATCTAAACCGTTCCAAATGTTTTCTTAGATCATCATACTTTACCACTTTTGTACTTTGACTAAACTCTTTTTATTTTTTTTTCTTTATTTGTTTTAAATATCTTTTTTAAGTTGGGTGACCCGAAAAAATAATATGATTGGCCAATTGTAACTGCATATAGCAACAATTTTTTAATTAGAAAATACCATAAACCTTCTCGCGAACAAATTACAGAAAAATTAAATTATTTAAAAGTTAACATTCCTCGACTTTGTATAATACAATTGTTGCGACCTACTTTAATTTAGAAAGAACAAAATGCTATAAAGTTAATAACAAATGGTTCGATTTAATTAAGAAACAGGACATGAAACTATTTTTCAAATTTCATAGTGGATAATATATTTTTTTTTCTATACTGTAATAACCCAATAATTTTATTTTGTCACTTGAATTTTTTTTTATGGTCAATATTAAAGAATACTCAACATTTAACGTTGAGGTCTGTCTTCTTTGAGCATATTAAATCATATTATTTTAGCAAAGTTCTTACTATCACTTTATTTTTCATCTCAAATTCGAATAACTTTTATCCTTCTACATTTTTAGACAGATTTGTTTTTTATTCTGTGCTTATAGTTATTGCATTATTTATTACTTAATATTTTTATACCGTAATCTGATCTTTTATTAGCTTATAAATTGACGTACCGTCTTACTTTACCCTATTAATAATCATAAATGAATATTAAAAAAAAATCGTAAATATTAATACTTTCATCATTTAAACCTATCAATAATATTTTTGAGTATTATTTAATAATTTAATTTATATATTTTAACTAAATTTAAAATATAAATATCATCACACTATCTCTATTTCCCTCTTTATACATTTTCTTCCCTACTAAGAAATTTTAATTAACTTTTCACACAAATTTGTTGACCTATACTAAAAATAATATCACTTTTTAATTTAAAATATAACTTTGAATTAGTCTAAAAATAATACATCTTTTTCTTTATAATATTTCAAATCTAATAATTATTTTTTATTACGTGTAATTAAAATTTCTTTCTCTTTTAGTATCAAGATACAAATTTAGCTTTCATTTTTCATTAGTAAAATTACCAACATGAGATATTTATTTAGTATATTTTCATATTTAATTTGATATCAAATTTTAATTATTTTATAACTTCAATTTTGTGGTCATATCCATATTTTAAGCGTTCTCATCATAACTTTAAGAAATTTTTAATCTCAAATTCGATTAGTCTTTTTCTTTATTTTTAATATAGTTTTTTTATTTAATTATTTTCTTACTTTTGCTATAATATTGTCTAATATGTAATATTATCACGATTTAATGTAATTTTTTTTATTAACTTTATACTTTATTTAATACGTTTATCCACTACTTTTAAATGTAATATAGATAAATATGTAATTTTTGATATTAAATAAAATATGTATTATTTTAAACTATTGCTTGAAAATTTCAAATTATTTTAATTTATTAATTTTTTAAGTATGTCTACTTACTTTATTTTATTTTATAAAGTAATTCTTAGTGTAAATATCTTCATATTATCTCTATTTATTTATATTATTTAATATTTTTGATCTTTTTTATCTATTAGACTTTAGTTATATGGTGTTATCATCATGCATGTTATTTCTTATTATACATTCCCAAAAAAAATTCATCTCAAATTTAAATAAGTTTTATGCTTCTTCGTTTGTATGATGAATTTTTTGAATTTTTTTCTCTTTTCGTTCCTCAGTTTCGCCATTATATTCTTCAGTACGTAATATTATTACATTGGCATGTAATTTTTCATTAGCTTGTCTGAATTTAATATTTATTTTTTACCATACTCATTCTAATACAATACAAATAACTATAAGAATATTTCAATAGTAACTACAAATCAATTTCTCGTATTCTAAAGTGTGATTTTTCTTATCATATTCTTTTTATAAATAAAATCTTATCTTAAGTTTTTACAACAATGGTTTGACTATCCTTTTATAGATACTATATAAAATATTCATTATCCAGATTTTTCAATATTAATATGATTTTATTATTTTATTATTAAAATATTTTTACTGATTATTTAATTATTTCTCACCTTATAAATAATTTATATATTTTATGTAAGATCTTATTTTGCTGCTTGAATTTTGTTTTATTCTTAAAGTCAATAAATCTTTAATACTTAAGTAAATTTTAATTTTATTTTATATTGTAACTTACTCCAATGTATAAATAGTCATTGGTTATCTCAATTACAAGTACATAATCTTTTTATAGTTAATTGGAAATATAATATATGCGTCTCATTTTGTATATTGTCCGGTATTACTTTTAAATTATGTGTTCTTTTAGGTGTAAATTTCAATTAACTATTAACATATTATATAAATATCACATTTTTTTCAATGCAGTAAATAATTAATTTGTACAAAGCAAACTATAAAAAACTTTATTTTATCTCGTGGTCCAACACAATTATCTACCGTTTGATCATAGATTTTACCAAAATAAACTTGAATTTTATTTGGCAAATACATGTTTGGTCATAGATTTTGCCTATATTTTGCAAAATTTCAACTCCCAAAACAAACTCAATAGTTGGTTTTGGGTTAAATTCCTAATAATACACATGTTTTTCCAAAATATATTTGGAAAATATATTTTAAAAACGTATGTCCAAACACATTTTTATTTTTAAGTCAAACTTTATCCAAAATAAATTTTTCAAAACGAATTTAAAAATTTATGATCAAACAGGAGCTTAATACATATTTCGTACACTAAGTGTCTCACACACACACGCATAAAAAAGTAGTAGTAGTAGTGTAGTTTCTTATCAATTGGGCAATAAAAAAAAGTAGGACCTACCTAACAATTTGTGGTAAATTGGAAATATGAAATACTATCAATTTGTCACAAAAATTGAGGTATAGTAAATTCCATCATGTCACAATTTTACATGACTAAAAAGGTTATATTACCAAGAGAATCAGTGTGAAAAGTAAACCTTTACTTTTTGACACCGAATCCCAACTCATTTCGAACTGTCATTGATGTACCCACTTGCCTCTTTTTCCTCTCAATAAAGTCACATTTTTCTTGTTTTTCGTAAATGTATTCACCTATTATCCTTTGATACCCTGCAACAAGTTTGAGTAGAAGTGAAAGTTATCTAATCTCTATTCATCCCACTCATCCAAATTTTAGATATTAGTTTATAATAAGATAATACTCCCTCAATCCCACAAGATGGTACAATCAAAATCTTTTTATAACAATATAGTTTGTTCTGATTTTTTTGGCTGCTATAATAAAATTTTGTTATAGATGACATATATTATAATATATTTTTTTTGATCACTTTTATTTGACATGTATAGTAAAAATAGATGTTCACTTTTACTTGGCACTTTACGCATATCAAGAAAAGATAACAAATATTTTTATGTTTTAACCACAGAATTTATTATCATTTCAAATTATTTTCTCAAATATAATAAAATATGCATCAATTAATATAGGTAACATGATAAATTATGCAATTCATTTATTATTTCTTAAGGGACGTGAAAAGTCAAAACGTGTCAAGTAAAAGTGATCGGAGGAAGTAATATAAAAATTAGTTAAGAAAAACTTGACTTTTATTATGAATGGTTGTTATATAAGGAATGTTATTATAGAGAGATGTATTGCGTTTAGATTTTGAGAGTCAAACGAGTTGTTATTTCATCGTAACTTTTTCATATACTTTTTACGAAATATTGAATTATTAATTATTATGACTTATAATATATTTTTTATATAATTTTAAATATATTAATTTTATTTTTAAAAACTTAAAGATTCTACAAATATACACTTCACCAACAATTAGTTGAGGTAAGGAATGCAAATAATATGTAATCGTGCTTTATTAACTATTTTTGTCCATATTAATTATTTTATTGTTCTAAACCTCATACTCTACTTTTCTGAATACTAATCACTTCAATCTTTTTTATTTGTCATTAGAAAAATCCTTAATAATAAATTATCTAATAGCATTAATTTTAAGATGTATTTAATTAAATTATCATATTCCTTAAATAGGTACATGACTTTCGTGAGTAGTAATAGCAAAATAATCAAAGTCAAAATGACAAATATTTTAAACCTTTTATTTTGGGTTAATTTGTCAAATTTTTATTTAACCAAGTATAAGTATTTACATTCGCTAGTTCACTTGGACTCTAGAACCAGACCCTATATTAAAAAAACTTTCTCAGTAGTCAGGTAACACATTTTCTATTACATTTACATTTGACTCATATTAACTAGAAAAATTCTTCAATCTTTCCAGGTCTTTGTTCCACTTTGATTCACTCTGCCCTCTAATATGTAATTCCAGTGCAATATCTTTAACCTTCTGAGTGCAAGCCAGTGTCTTTTCTTGGAACCTTCTTTTATTTCTCTCTGCCCAGACATGGTATACCATTGTTGTGAATAGAAATATTAGTATTTCATCTCAAGCTTTGATGGCAGTTCTTCTTTTTTATCCATTCAATCTCCTCTTCCCAGCTACCAATATGATATTTTTCTTCCAGCCATTGTAGTAGTATAGCCCATATTGTTCTGGAGTAATCACATACAAACCACAAATGTTCCATTGACTCCTCTGCTTTCTTTGCACATAGTACACAATTGTTTGCTACTGTTATTCTCCATTTCATTAATCGATCAACTGTGGCTAATCTTCTATGTAATGCCAACCATATGATGAATTGATGTATTGGTATTGTTTTGGATCATGTTAGTACTCTCTTCCGCATGATTTTCTGATATTGAGGTCTCATAGCAATATATAGCTTCTTAATGCTAAATTTGCCTTGCCTATAGTATTTGCTCAAATCAGTACTTGTATGCTTTTTCATAAACCAATTTATGATATCAAAAATCTTCCTACAAGCCAACATGCTTGTTTAGGAGAATCCATTGTCATACTATTTTGCTCTTTAATGTGGTAAATCTTCATACAAGCCAACATGCTCTATGTATCCATTGAATCCACAAAGTATTCTTCTTTGCACTAACTGCCCAAAATAGTTTACACAAGGCAACCTTGTTCCATATATGAATGTCCAGGATATTTAACCCACATGCTGATAATGGCATACATACATTGTCCCATGCAATCAAGGCTCTCCTAGAGCAATCAAGGCTCTCCTAGATGGCTCACCACTTCCTGTCCACATAAATGTTCTGCAAGATGTGACTATTAGCTTAAGAATCTTCTTTGGCAGTAGAAATACCTGCACTCAGTATGTCTACATTTCAAAGATCACACTTTCAGCAACTGGAGCCTTCCACTGTATGAGAGAAACTTGGTAGTCCAACAGTTAATCCGAGCAGTGATCTTCTCAATCAATGGAATACATTGTTGAACAATCAATTTCTTTGAAGACAATGGTACTCCAAGGTATTTAAATGGTAGCCCCCTTTTGTGAATTGCATATCTTCTAAGATCATTTCTTTGAACTCCCTTGTAACACCAACAATGTGGAGAGCACTCTTCTCCATATTATCCTTAAGGCCTAACACTTCAGATAAATGATTGAATTTGTCTAATAGTAAATTGATATAAACCTTATATGCTCTATATCACAGAATCAAATCATCTGCAAAGCATATGTAGGTAATATTATTTCTGGTGCACCTCGGATGGTAGTTAAAATCTGGATTAGCCTTTAATCTCTCCAATGCCCTGTTCAAATACTTCATCACCAAAACATAGAGATAAGGAGACATTGGATCTCCTTGTCTTAACCCCTTCTTTCCTTGGAGTTTAGTTGTCAAGCCACCATTTAATTACATGGAATAGCTGACAGTGGTCACCCATTCCATTATCAACTCCACAAACTTAACATGCATTCCAAACTCTATCAATATCATCCTTAAAAAAGGCCATTCAACAGAGTCATATGTTTTCCTTATATCCACCTTTATGCGGCATCTTGTGAGACTCCTCTTTGAGTGTATCCCTTGACCAATTCATGGGCAACAATGACATTATCAAGTATGTTACTCCCTTCTATGAATGGTTATTGAGAAGGTCACACAATGGAATCCACCACCAACTTCAATTTTGTTGTTATAATCTTAGAAATGATCTTGTATATAGTAGTACAACATGCAATAGGTGGAAATCTTTGACAGAAATAGGGCTAGCAACCTTAGGAACCAATGTTATTATTGTGCAATTAACATTTTTTAGCAACTTCCCATTGTTAAAGAACTTTTGTACTGCTTGTTTAACCTCTTCTCCAATGATATACCAGTATGCTTTGAAGAACTCTGCTGAAAAACCATATATCCCCGGTGCCTTGTCGTTTGGTAACTCCTTCATTGCCTTATCAATGTCTTCCTCTATTACTGGAGCCATGAGCAGTTGTTGTTGCTCCTTGGTTAGACAATGTCCATCCCTGGCTGTATCAAGATCAATGCACGGAAGTTCTCTGGCCCAATAACATTTGAAAGAAACTTCTAAATTCTTGTTCAATCTGTTTTGGCTCTGTCACTCTACTCCCTTGTTCATTACATATAGATGCAATTTTGTTTCTTGATTGTCTAGCCTTTAAGCGAGCATGAAAGAACTTAGTGTTTCTTTCACATGCTTTTATCCACATTGCTATGGACCTTTGTCTGAGCACTTGTTCATTTATTCCTCTTCATTGGATATTATTTGTTGATTAAGTGAATCATCATCGAGCTTCCTTTGAGCATTCTGAAACTCCATTCTCATATTACAAAGTTTCTTCTCCAGTGAAGTCATCTCTTTGTTCATCTGTTTTGTTCTGTCATTTAACCTTTGCAATTTCACCCAAAGAGAGTACATAGCATACCCCTGGATTTTTTGATTTCATACCTCGTGAACATTTTCTGTAAACTCCTTTTGATGTAACAAAACATTGTAAAGTCTAAAAGGCTTTGGTAAGTGATTCTTTGTCTCTTCGATATTTATAACAATAGGTGAGTGACCAGAAATTTCAGGCAGTTCAAACACACCTTCTAGGTTGCTGTATTTTTTAAGCCAAGAAGCTTTTCCAAACGCCCAATCAATATTGCTATAAAAGATATCCCCTGCAACCCTTTTTATTACACCATGACCACTGATAACCTTTTCTATTCAACTGATTCAACTTGATGCACATGTTGCCCATTTATTCTATCATTAACAGACAGACCACTATTAAAATCCCCTATTACCAACCAAGCCTCATACATTATACTAGAACATGTCTTAATTGTTCCCATAAATCCCTTATTCAATGTATTTTGTTCTTTCCACAGACACATGTTATGTAGTATGAGAATTCTAACCCCATTTCCTTCACTTGAAAATGAATCAGTTGTGTGGTGACCATCAGAATTTGGACTTGTACCATGCTTTCCTTCCAAAAGAGTCATAGTCTCCCAATTGGATTGGTACTTTCATCTGAATACACTTGACATTATTTACAAAACTTTCGTTTAACTTTGCTAACACTCCTAGGCTTTATCTTTGTCTTAAGGAAGCCTAGTAAAGTGATCTTGTGCTTCAGCAAAAAGGCCTTGAGTTCTTTCTGCTTATAGGGCTTTTTCAACTCTCTTGTATTCCAAGAACTTATTACCATGGCGGATTTTCCTCATTGTGGCCAACCCCTTCAGTCACCTTAGCAGTGTTGCACTTCTCTTGTATTCTTAGGAAACTGTATCTATTAGTCATCAATATTTTCTCCATCTCAGTATCAGTTAGGGGTCCCTTGCATTGAAGTTGTCCTTGAGTTTTCATCTTCTGTTTCCCTTTTGATCTTTGGTGTGGCTAGAATTTCCCCTTTTTTTAATCATGTTGCTCTACATTAATCTGATCTTCTTGTTGTTTTTGTATTTGCTCAACTTTCTGCCTTTCATGCTCTTTTACTTGCTCTTGTTGTACTGGTACTGAATTCTGTATTTTCTGCTCTTTTGCTTGCTCAACAACAATTTTGACTTTCCACTGAGTCTTTCTCTGCTGCTGCTTGTATGATTTCCCTTACCTTTGTTGTTTCTCCATTTTGTCTTTTTGCTTTTCTGGTGGAGCTTTCTCACATTTAGCATCATGTTGTCCTATTTGGAAACATCCTTCACAGAATGAAGGTTTCCATTCGTAATCTAGGACTTGTTCCCTGTATGTGCCATCTGCCTCCTTTATTAACATTATGACTGGTAATTTATGTGATATGTCCATTTCAATAAGCATTCGCGCATAGGAATTCGTATCTCTCTCTGCCGTGAGTTTATCAGAACATATAGGTTTTCCTATATAGCTTGCTATGCGACCCAAATTCCCATTCGTCCAGTATTCAACTGGTAACCCTGGAAATATGACCCAAATTGGCACATTGCGTGTCATTTCTTAACTCCTCTGGAATTTAGGCACCCATTGCTTCAATATCATGGGTCGATTATGATATGTATATGGTCCTCTCTGAATAATTGCGTTTCTATCATCTTCAGATTCAAATCTGAATAAAGTACTCATCATCGTGAAAAAATACCTATGGTGTTGCTATGAAGTTCCATACACCATACACGAATTCGAGCATATCTTTGAAAGAGGGATTTCCACCTAAGACATACCCGATTAGTGATGCTTTCCATTTCCGGGTTTGCTCCGCCACCTCTACTTGATTTAGATGAACAACCTTTACCCCTTCTTTGAAAATTGGGGGATAATACTCCAATTGCATCCCTGTTGCCGGTATCTATTCCCTTTAACCACCTCAGCGAGAGTCGGTTATGTTCTTCTAGGATTTGGGCGTTGAACTGTGAAAGTAAGCTTCCTTGCTGCTGTGTTATTATCCACCTCTATTGGTTGGGGCTTCTTCATTTTAACACATTTTGAAGCTTGCATGACCGTTGGTGCACTCCCCTTTCCAGTCATCCAGTGAACTAATTGTATTTGACCTATCATTTGTGGAACCCCTGACACCGGCGTTACCATTCTACCTCCTTCATCCGCCTCCGGTATTGTTGGCGGTGCATTTGCCTGTGATTTTCGTCGAGCCATCTTCAAAGTGCGTACGTTAGCTAACCCTGTGTAACGTGCGCCTTCAGAGAGAACGTTTTAAACCTTTCTTTTACTAAAATGAAAAAATGATGAAAGAGAAAAATATGTAAATCTTTAAAAAAATTCATGACAAACATATCGGAAGTGCTACAACTACTATTAGTACTGCATATAGAGTTTTTTATATCTACTTTTTTTTTTTCATAACTAAATTTAAATTAATTTCAAAAGAATGTAGGTTTAATCTTATATTAATGTGATTTATAACTAAATAGTACAAACAATTTTAATTCTTCAAAGTTATTGCTCCCTCCATCTCAAATTATCCGTCGTGATTTCTAAGAATAATTATCTCAAATTATTTATCATTTTAAAGTTCAAAAGTAAATTATTTATTTATTTTTCCTATTCTACGCAGAACAATTATTCTTGAAGACAACAAATGCCCTAATATGAGTAAATATTAAAGAAGAATTAACACAAATAAAAGCCCAATCGATCGCTTAAACTAAAAATAGCCGGTAAAAGTACAATATGTGCATAATTTATATGTTATATGTATATAATTATATATAATCAATGTATAATTTTTGTATACATCTAGAAAAGTTAAACAATGATATGAAAGATCCCAATGTTAATTGAAGAAAACTTATATTTTAAGACAAAAATAAAGAAAAATAATTAAATTTTTTTCTTATTTAATATTTTCTTAAGGAATTGTAAAAGAGAAATACCATAAACAATTTGAGATAGTAGAAAGTTTTGCAAAATACAAACCCTTCGTTAGTGGGAAAGAGTGACATATAAATTGATACAAAAGTTGTGGGACCACTCTATTTGGGGAAATAAAAAGGGTTAAAATAGTAATTAGGGTAAAAAACCAGGGTTTAAGCATCTGACAGAATCCAACCCCTATAACTTTTGTCGTAACTGCGACGCCACTCACAAAAAACTCGACGGTTACATCCAAAAGCTCTCGAACTCTGAAACCAAACCCTTAAAATCTTTATGCCCTCGATTTTCACATTATTTACGATTTTGTCTACAATTGTGTAGCACACAGCACACTATTAATTTCTCAACCTATTCCCTTTTCTTGAACCTCTCTGCTTTTAGCTCTTCTGTTTACATTAAAGTCCTTAAGCTTTTGCTAGAACAAGACAGTAGTAGTCCCTTCAACACTCCCACCCCCACCCCCACCCCCTCAACCAAAAACAACAACTGCTCAACTCTTAACTCTCAGCTTTTGGCAAAGGTAAGTGGAAAGCTTTGGTCTTTTTTTGGTAAAAATCAAAACTTTAATATCAATGTGGATGTTAATATAGTGTTGAATGATCATCTGTTTTTTTCTTGATCCTTTTTGGTTCTTCTAATGTAAAGATTGGATTTTTTTAATCTACTGATCACTTCTTTAGCTGTATATGTGTAATATGTATAGTTTTGTTTCTTATTTTTTTTCATGTATTGTGTAGTTCTGTTATTGATAAGTAATGGGATAGGGCAATGTGGATTTTAAGTTCTTTTTTAATTTAATTTTATTTGTTTGGATTAATGGGTATTTGGTGTTTGAACTGTTTTGTTTCTAGAGGAGGGTTTTAGGATCAATGGGGTTTTAGACTTTTGTCTTATTCTTTTAGGTAGTAAAATACAAAAATTTTGGGCCCCCTTGCTTTGCTTGTGCTTGTTAATGGATAATTTGCTTTTCAATAGTGAAACATGATGAATGGTTGTAATGTGAATGTATGTCATTTATTTCACGTATCAGCCGGATTTTCACTAAGAGGAGTCAAAATATATACATAAAAGAAAATTGACCTATCTACACGGTATAATTTCCGGTGAAGGGGTGTCAATTGACTCCCCTTGGACAAGGGGTAGCTCCGCCCCTGCATATCAGTTGATTTCTGTTCTTTTATTAGGAAAAAGATCGTTTTTTGGTTGGTTACTGCAGAGTCTTGATGAAATTTAGGTTTGAATGCATTATTGTCAGGGAAAAAAAGAGAGGCTCCCAGCTAATTTGAGAAAACTTGGGTCAAGCCTCAACTAGCAGGTAAAAGGTGTTCTTGTTATCAGTTTCATTACCTGATTTCTTTTCTTGGGCGGAGGTTAAATTGTTATTTTCTCATCCCAAGAGATTACCTTTTTTGTTTTTTAAAATAATTGTATTTGGCACGATTTTAATATAAGAAAGTTGAACAAAACTTATGTTTTTATTCATGTGGGTTTATTTATCCCCATAGATTCCCCTAATAGTTATTTGAATTTTGTTAGCTCCTTAGTATTAGCTTGAACATCTGTATTGGAGCAGGCATTATTCCTTTTTGCTATAATTCTTTTGTAACTATTATGCATCTTCTTGATGCCAGCAATGAAATTAATTACTTCATCAAAAAAAGAAAAGAAAGCTGAACAAAACTGTTTTGTTGATTTTGGATTAGAGTCTATTTGGGGCATTAAATGTACTAGCATGCACAATATCTTCCCCGTTGGATATATATATATATATATGGGCATCCGCGGTTTATAATATACTTGGGCTATCCAATTCAAGTACACATAAAATTTAACCTATGTGAATTAAGGCATTAAAAGTTTCTGTTTGTTAGACAACGCATACATGCTGTCTTGCTGTTTTGCTAGTGGCATAGAAGAGTTCTTTGCATGAACCAAATGTATTTTAAAAACGCTTACTTAAGATCATCAGCGTGTGTTCTTAGGTTGTCAAAGAGAGGGCAGACATGATTATTTAAGCTATTGATGTTCTGAATTGGATTTATCGGACGCCCTTGCATGCTAAAGCCAAGTTATTTTTACGTTATCCGTAGAGTTAACAAAATGGCCAGTGAAATAATAGGGTAAAGATTTTATTTAGGGGCTATTATGTGGTCCTAAAAGGACAATATGGTCTAAGCTTGGTTGAGACACTTAACAAAAACAACGAAGTCCAATTGAGATTGTGGGAAGACAAAATAAATTTGCTTATTGATTCTCTTCAATCAATCAACTATGTCTTAATTCCAAAGTAGCGTGAGTCTGCTGTATAAATCATATATATCCATCTGCTCTGTTCGGGCTTATTTCATTCCTATATAGGATAATTCATTTCTTAAAGAAAATTAGGTGCCCTCTAAAACCAAAGGTTCTTTGACACTTATCCTTACATTGACGTACAACTGTACAAGTATCTAGCCAGATTAGTAAATATTAGACCTAATGTAAGTGTAAGAATAACAATTACATCATCATCCTAACTAGTTGGTATCGTTTTTATGAATCCTTTGTTTCCATTGTGTTCTGTTCTTGCTAAGTCTACATTGATTCCGAGAGTTTATAGGTCTTGGAACTCTACGACAGACCTACTCGTGCTCTTTTTCACCTTCAGTCATCATAATGTTGCACCTATTAACTGGAACATTTGGAGGTCACTATCAAATAATCTTGGGTGACCTTTGATTTTGGTTCCTCTCATCTTATCTTTTGTGTGCAACTTGCACTTTTGTAGGATAACTTGTCCAATATTGTATGATCGGATATCCATCTTAACATTCACATTTTTATGGAACTCATCTTTTGATTATGTTGGGGTGTAACATAGTTAGTCTCACGACCATTATATGGAACTTTCCCTTTATTTTGTCAGGTATTGTTTGGTAATTTAGCACTCTTATTACATCATCTTCTCTTAGTTAAGAATTTCATGGGAATTGCTTCTACCATCTCAGGTAAAGAAGGGTGAGTATTGCAGCGATTTAGAGCTCTAAGGTCATTTAATTGACCTTAGTGGAGGAAAATATGCTGACACCATTTTCAAAAATACCACTTTGTGCACCTTAACTAGCAGCTGCATTGTTACCTCCTTATGTGCTTTTGGCTAAACCAAAAACGTATTTTAACAGTATCATCCAATCACCAAAAAGATATAAAAGTTGGTTCTTCTTGTAAAACATTCTCCCCTTAAATGAAAGAAACAACTCAATTTTAGCATCTGGTATTTGAAAATGATTGTTGGAATATCTTAATGGCAGGCTGGCAAGTTAACATCCCGATTTTGGTTTCCCATTGACTGTCCACAGTCCAAGCCCCGGCTTGGCTAGTCAGGCTTGTGGAGGTATACTTCTTTTATGCTCCATTATAATGCAAAGTGATTCATATCCATATATATTTCACAAAGCAATGTTATTTGAGGAACTAATTATTCAAGATATAGGACTAACAATATTAATTCAAAATCTTTGATATGCTAATATGTTCATGTTTTACTTCTGCAATTATCTAATTATCAAATCAAATCCTTTGGGAAGGCTGACAAATAACTCATCCCAAGTATGGCTAGATTTCTTTTAATTTAAAGATAGTTTTTTCCTGTTCTAAATATCAAACAGGCTATTTATTTTATAAAAGATGTCACTAGGGTTCTGGACTTTTGGGTTTGTTTAATCTAGTGAGATATATATAATAGCTATGTGGTCTGTGATCGTATAAATGCTTCTAAAACGAATGGTATGTTTTCTAAAACAAAGTTTAATGGGCTTGTCTTATTGCATGGGGGTGGAATTGTTTCGAAGGCATTGCTGAAGTATTTTCTCATTGTTAGATGAATTATGCTTACTTTTTTTCTGTTCTTTCCTTGTAGTATATTCTTGAACCACTTTGTTATTTTCCAGAGTTAGATGGAGCATGATCTTATTGAGCAGCAAGTGCCTTCAGGTACTCTGAAGGGCATAGTTTTCAATATCTTATCGGAGACTGATGCAGTAAGTATATGTCAAATTTTTGGTGTAATTAAATTAGAAAGCATGTCTGCTTCATTCTCTTGGTTGCTTGCAGTGAATCTAGTCCCACTGGCCAAAGTAGCTTGTCTCAGTTTTCTTTTCTGTCTGTCGTAAAATTGTGTGCGTTCCTAAATAAAGGTTTCATTTACTAACAATTACATTATAAATACCGTGCTACTTCAAAATCTGCTCCCCAGTTTTATTCCTGGAAAATCTCAAATTGATGTGAACTATGAAGTAATCTAAAACACAAATTTGGAGCCCTGAGCCCACCTTATTATAAACTGCTATCTATTTCTTAGTCTAGTCATAATAGGCTATGTCAAGTCAAACTAAGGCTTATAAATTTGGGATGGATGTAGTTGCTAATTTAGACCTTTCTGATAAATTTGATTATCAAATGGAGTTGTCCACATTTATGCCTTTCCTGCTTTTCTAGGCCAAATTGGCAGCTAAGGTTATTGGAGCAGTGAACGAAGTAACAGATCCTGCATTGGGGTTTCCGAATCCAATCTTTGAGTGCTCCACCTGTGGTGCAAAAGATGGGAAAAAATGTGAAGGTATGAGTGGAAGCTGATGATTTGCTCCTCCTGCATTACTACTTTCACCTACACTGGAAGTAATTGTTTTTAATATTTAGTCTATTACTTCCTTTCCAGGTCATTTTGGATTAATAAACTTCCCGTTCACAATACTCAATCCCTATTTCATATCTGAGGTTGCAAAGATCCTGAACAAAGTATGTCCCGGATGCAAATCTGTGCGTCGTGATAAGGTCAAGGTCAGGTACTATACACTCAGTACTGAAACTTGATACCATTTCATTAAAGACCGGAACTTTAGCAGCATAGCTTATTTTTCCAGTAACATATGTGGTAGCTATTTGTCACAAAAACATCCTAGTTAATTCTTCAGGTAGCTATTTATGACAAAAACATCTTAGTGAATTCTTCAGGTAAATCACATGTAGGGAAGTAATTCCTTTTTCTAATTCAGTTACTAACAGTTGTTTAGTGTTACTTTTGTTAATGCACTTGCTCCAAGTTCCTACCCCACCATTCATGTTTTAGCTAATGTAATTTGGGTTTTGATAGTAGTTAGTTTATGGAGATAAAACGAGTTGGCGTAGCATTGTTGTGGTGAGGTAGCATGCTATGCTGGTATTCTGGGCCACCACTCAGCACTATACAATGAATAGATGCTATTTCTTGTGCATTTGTATAAACAACTGTGTGCATTTTCACTTTCCTGTCAGTTTCTGTTCATGTACTGGTGGAACCAGTCACCACAAATTGATTAAAATCAGTGTTGCAGGGGAAAAATAGCACCTTGTATTTAAGAAGTCTGTTACATCTTACTGGTTTGTTTGAGGCATTTCACCTTTTTTACTTCCATGTTCTTATGAGTTCGGTTGAAGTATTTTGCCTCTTCAGACTTCTCTCCACTAATGGAACATTCAGTCATTCACAGATAGAGGTGGTCATGTCCAGTTGGCTTAAGAAATTGGTAGCCCTTATTTCTGTTGCATATAATCTCTTAGCAAGAAGGCACTATGTACTATCGTCTGGAAGTAGTTCAGAAGACTTGGAATTAGTTACTCCTGTGGAATCGAGAGAAAACGGATTTGATCTCATTTGTCAAGATGACATTTATTACTTTCATTCTTGTATAGAGCTTTATCATATGTTTATTTCTTGCTATTCCAAGAGGCAGTAAAGATGCGCTATTTTTAAAAAAAAAGTTCCATGCTGTTATGGTGGTTGGTACTTCACATTCGACGCATCGATATTGGTGCTGTTCTTTTTACTCCCAGGGTGAAAATTCTTTGCTTTGCCTTTTCCAGGGTGCTGATACGACATCTGCCTGCAATTACTGTGATGTGAGTCTTACTGGCTGTAAATTATAATATTCTTCCCCCTGTAAAAATTTCTTGACCTGTTATCTATCTGATAAGCAGGGAATTTTAAGAGGTTATCCACCAATGAAATTTAAAGTATCTCCTAAAGACATGTTTGGAAAGACTGCCATTATTGCAGAAGTGAGCGAAAAGAAGCTTCAGCAAACTTCTGGAGGAGGTTTGGCTTCTGACTATTGGAATTTTATCCCAGATGATGCACAACAAGATGCAAGTTTAAATTCTTCAAAGTACAAAAGAGTTTTAACACATGCTCAGGTAACAAAAGTTCTTACCAGTTTCAGTTGGTTTCTTGCACTGGCCTATCTTGTCAAATTTCACCCTTTTTTTTTAAATTTTAAGATTAATTCTTTTGGGGAGGTAACACTTCTATTGTTGTTTTTTCTTTTCATGATATATTGTATCTTTCCTACTGATTAGACACAACTTGAAGATTGAATAGCCCTTTCACCGATAACTAAGAAATTACATGTGCTGAAGCCCTTTTTAGTTAGCGTATATCTTTTGCCAGGAAGATGCAGCTATATTTCTGTTAATATATCCGTTAGACTGACGGCACAATATTGATAGTTTTCTAGATCTTTCCCTCTTCATTTCTAGTAAAATCAGAAGCTTTTTGTTGTTTCTCGCTTGCGATGATCACCTTGTAATGAAGGGTTAGATGAGGAATGTAGATCCAAAACTTCTGAGTTTAGCTGAATATTTAGCAATATCATATGTATGTTTGAACTTTGAATAAGCAGCGCATTCATTTGGTCTTTGGTTAGAACACCTAAATAGACACCTGTACTTGCACCAGATTGTAAAGCTGGCCCCGGGCTCCCGATTTCCCCATTTGAACACCTCTACTTGACGGAGTATCCATAAAAAGATATATGAATCGTTGAAAAAGGCGCTTGCAGCTATTGGAGTACATACTATAAATTTCTTTGGATTGTAGTGAAACTACCGTAGTGCTTGGATGGGGTTGAGCTTTGTAGTTTAAAGAGCTTAAATGGATAAAAAAAATGATGAAGAGATTGATGGAACCAATCCCTACTGGTGATGATTTTTTGGTAATGATTCTGGGATTTTGGATGATTGAAAAAAATTAAGCAACTGATTTTGGTGATGATTTTGGGTTGTTTTTCGGTGGACTTTAAGCGAAGAAGGGGTATGCATCTGATTAAAAAATTCTGTCAAGAAAAAAATGATTAAAAAGAAAGAAGTGGGACCTGCAATTTTACGAAATGTCAGGACTCAAGAAAAAGTGAATGAGTGGAAGATGTGGAAGACTGGAAGTAGAAAAAGTTTTATGTCGTCCAAATCTGCAGCAGTTGAACAACACACATGATCAGTGTTCGTTAATAGCCATTTTGTCAAGCACAGGTGGTTAAATGGAAAAAAAGATGAGAGTTGCTTTTGGGGGGGGGGGGCTTTAAAATCTGGTGCAAGTACAAGTGTCATTTTAGGGCCTTTTTAATACTGTCGAAGCACCCTTGTCAAGTACCGTCCAAGCTTTGTGATGGAACAGTGAACCAGCTTGTCTCTGTTTTTCATTAGTGATTTATGTTTTTGCTGTCTTCCCTTCTATTCTTTGGTGCATCTGATTAACATTCTGACTTTTAGGTATATAGCATTCTGAAAGATGTTGATCCAGGGTTTCTTGAAGGACTTTTCAGAAGGAAGAACTCAATCTTCCTTAAAAGCTGCCTCTTGACTCCCAATAGTCACCGTGTCACAGAATTTGGGCAGCACATGATATTTGTAAGTGATTAGAAATGTGTCTTTTCTTTGATTGTATCATTGATTTACAGTTTTTGGCACCCAGCTTTCTTATATCTGGTCACATGCCGCTTTTAATATCCCAGGATGAGAGTAATAGGCTTTACAGAAAGCTGATTGACTTCAGAGGGACAGCAAATGACTTGAGCATGTGTGTTTTTAATAGAATTAAAGTTTCCAAGGCAAGAGATACAACCATGTTTTGCTTTACCTTTTTTTGTTTGTTTTCCGTAAAACAATGTTACATTTGATTTGAGCCTATGCTACTGCAGATACGTGCGGAGAGGTCACTAACCAACGATCCTAATGCCCCTGCTACTGGTTTGAAGTATGTGAAAGAACTGGTTCTGGCTAAACGCACTAACCATGCTTTCCGCATGGTTGTGGTTGGTGATCCCAACATTAAGCTAGGTGAGATTGGTATTCCGTGTCAAGTTGCAGAGGATCTCCATATGGCGGAACCCCTAAGTTCACGGAATTGGGAAAAGTTGACTGATCACTGTGATCTTATGATTCTTCAGAAGGGGGCGATTCATGTTCGTAGAAATGGTGTCTTAGTTCGTATTAGTGTAATGGATCAGTTGCAGAGAGGGGATATAATATATAGACCTCTTATTGATGGAGATGTTGTGTTGATAAATCGGCCTCCATCTATTCATCAACACTCACTAATTGCTCTGTCTGTTAGGATTCTTCCAATAATTTCTGTTCTTTCGATCAATCCTCTTGTCTGTTCTCCATTCCGTGGGGATTTTGATGGTGATTGCCTTCATGGTTATGTTCCGCAATCAATCGATTCTAGGGTTGAGCTTAGTGAGCTTGTTGGTCTGAATCGGCAGCTGATCGACGGACAGAGTGGCCAAAATCTTCTTTCGTTAAGTCATGACAGCTTAACTGCTGCTCATTTAATTTTGGAAGAAGGAGTTTTCTTGGACCGTTTCCAGGTGCAGCAGCTACAGATGTTTTGTCCTCGTCAAGTGGGGATGCCTGCTATTGTACGAGCACCATCAAGAAACAGGAGTTATTGGACTGGGAAACAGTTATTCAGCTTGTTTTTGCCATCAGACCTTGACTGTGATTTTCCATCAAATGGCGTCTGTATTAGTGATGGGGAAATTGTGACATCTTCCGGTGGTTCTTCTTGGCTGCGTGATGCCAGTGAAAATCTCTTTTGTAGTCTTGTTAAACACCATGGAGGTGACACTCTTGACCTCCTTTATGCTGCACAAGCAGTTCTTTCTGAGTGGTTGTCAATGAGGGGTCTTAGTGTTTCATTGTCCGATCTTTACATCTCGTCTGATCCATGTTCCCGAGAAAATATGATTGATGAAGTCTTTTGCGGTTTGCAAGAGGCAGAGCGACTATCTTATATCCAACTGCTGATGACGAGGTATAATCACGATTTCCTTGCTGGAAGCCTAGAAGTAAGCCAGAAAGCCATGGGTTTTAATTTGGAGTTTATGTCTATCATTCAGCAGAAGTCAGCTTCTCTGAGTCAAGCTTCTGTTTCTGCTTTCAAGCAAGTTTTTCGGGATATCCAGAATTTAGTATATAATTATGCAAGCAAGGAGAATTCGTTTCTGGCTATGTTAAAAGCTGGGAGTAAGGGCAACCTGCTAAAACTGGTCCAACACAGCATGTGTCTTGGTTTGCAGCAGTCTTTGGTTCCATTATCATTTAGAATGCCGCGTCAACTTTCTTGTGATGCATGGAATAATCATAAAGCACCTCTTCCTTTTGAGAAAGCTCATAATGTTCCTGAATGTCCTGGTCCTTACATCCCATGTGCTGTGGTTGAGAATTCATTTCTTGCGGGTTTGAATCCTCTAGAGTGTTTCGTGCATTCATTGACAACCCGTGATAGTTCTTTTAGTGGACATGCTGATGTTTCTGGAACATTGAACCGTAAGCTTATGTTTTTCATGCGTGATCTGTACATTGGATACGATGGAACAGTGAGAAATGCTTACGGGAATCAAATTGTGCAGTTCTCTTACTACAGCGCAGACCAAATTTCTTCTACATATAACCGTGCTTCTCATGCAATTGGTGGCCATCCTGTTGGTTCATTGGCAGCCTGTGCCATTTCAGAAGCTGCATACAGTGCTTTGGATCTACCTATCGGTGCACTTGAGCCATCACCTTTACTAAACCTAAAGGTTATCTCTCTATTTCTGCTGATTTATACTTTTGGGGCGGCATTACTATGTTATGTGGACTAGATTAATGTTCTTAACGACGTTTTCCTGGAAACTTACCCTTCTAGAAAGACATATCCTTGTAACCATATTCTTTGGCGTCACCTGCTGGGCGTACCCCAAAAAAACCAAATTGATTTACAAGTTTTTAAAAATTCATTTATAGCAATTGCACCATAATTTAGAAAAAGGTTCTACTAGAATCCAAAGGTCTCTTTTAATGAGAAGGCTTAAGCTGGCCCAAATACTAATTCAATCAACAAATTCAGTTGTCAACTTCGCAAGTTCAATCTATTCAATAAATCCGTATACCAGAAATAACTGCAATCACTTGATGCTTTCTATCTTTAAATATGTGGCTTAGTTGATGATGACGCTGCACTTCTGTTTCTTCTGTTTTGCTAAATCTGTTCTTTTAAAAAAAAATTGTGATACGACTCAGTCTCATAGGGTAATTTGCAATGACAATTTCTGTAACCTCATTTTCCTGTATTTGACCTTTGATAGTGGGCATACGTTTTAGTCTCTATTTTAGAAACCTTTTGCTTAGTGGCAAATAAAGTTGCAAGTGATCTTGGAGTGAACTCGGTGTTACTGTTAGAATAGGAAGAGTGAAGTTATTTCTGCATTTGATAGGAAAGTTAGCTCGAAAGATCTTTCACTCCCTTTTAGCATTGACAATAAAACTGATATGGATGCAACAGTGAATTAGTGGGACCATTTTGGTGGGCAAAAGCGAAAGTCCATGCTCAATATTATTAATATTATTATTATTTATTATTATTATTATTATTATTATTATTATATTTGTTATCATATTTTTAATTATCACTTGAGAGTTTGTTCTCTGTGAATTGTGAATATTAGTGGGAAAAGGATAGTAACCCGAGATTAACAAGAAGCAGCTGTAGCTAGGCATTGAAAACAGATTCTAAGAGGAAGGGAAACAGATTGGAGGAGCAGAAGAATGAAGATGCAGAGAGAAAAACAGCACAGGGGCCTGTAGACAAGAGATAGAAGGATCCATCTTTTATAAGTGTTGAACACACTGAAATTTAACAGCATCTTCCATGTTGGAAAATATTTGTTTGACCTAAAAACATTGATAAAATTAAACTAATAGAATCTTTCTATTGAATTGATCGAAAAAGGAAAAAGAATAGAAGCTTCCTACTGTCTTCAAAAGCGACCATATACACTTATTTTCTTTCTTCATTGGGGTTCATATTATTGATTTTTGATATCCCATGTAATTGTAAAGAACAAGCTATTGCAATGGCAAAACATCTTGCATGCCTTTCGCGTTGACTTCTTAGCCACTTCACGCAAGATTATATGATCTGTAATAATGTGATGTTGAGCTGGTTGCTGCTTGTCCTTTTTTTGCCCTTTATGATTCTTTTGTTGCTGAAATGCCTTGTAAAACTTTTCGGTATTCGGATGTGACTTTAACAGAAAATATTGGAAGCTGGAGTAAAGAGTAATAGTAGCGAGAAAACTGCAACTCTGTTTCTTTCGAGGAGACTCGGCAGATGGGCTCATGGTTTTGAATATGGAGCTATAGAGGTCAAGTGTCATCTAGAAAGGCTTCTTCTTTCAGATATTGTTTCGACCGTAATGATATGGTACACACTCTTCCTTCATTTTCAAACTTTTGCAGTCCAGCTTTGTTGATATCCTTTCCGTTGATTCTTATCTGACTAAAAATTTCTATGCTGTAGCTTCTCCCCTGAAACTTGTAAAAGCACTCACAGTAGTCCTTGGGTTTGTCATTTTCATATAGATAAGGTAATGCAATAAGAAATTCATTTCTTATCCTTTTGTAGTTTTATTGGTTTTGTCTCTTAAATTCTGCTCTCTCAGGAATATGTGAAGACAAGAAGGGTGAAGCTGAAATCAGTAATAGATGCTCTTAATATGAGATATAGATCAACTAGAATGGAAGCGGGAATTGATCTTCCAAGCCTGCATATAACATGCAAGTAAGATGCTTTGCTGTAGGTTTCATCCTTAAATTGTTATTGGATGCATGGAAATGGGGATATGAAATAAATTCATTCTGAATCCTCCACTACCTTATTGTACAGTCTGTTAATCAGTGTTTAGGCCTTCGTATTCTCTTATTTCTTGTAAATGTTGTAGGGATTGTTCAGTCGCTGAAATGCAAAAAGCGGATTCCAAAATTTGCATTGCAGTTGCTGTGGTTGAGACCTCAAAAGATTCTTTTTCACTACTGGATACACTTCGTGATTTGGTGATTCCATTCCTTCTTGAGACTGTGATCAAAGGTTTAGATCTTTTTTCTGCTTTCCATATTACTGCGTAGGAAGCTGATGTCCTTGAGCTATGTACTTGTTAATTAGTTCTCTCTCTCTCTTTTTTTTTTTTGAAAAAGGAGTTTTGACTTCTGCTGTTATTGACAAAGAACATGGAATCTGTTCCTGGCTGGCTATGTTCTTGGTCATTTTTCATTAAAAAGGGATTTCCTTGTCTGTCAGTATCCATTTCAAGTTTTTGACTTTTGAATCCACTCTTATTCAACTACGGGACCAGATCTGAAAATCTTTTAGTGATTGTTAACTAAATTTTCGTTTAGATGTTTATGTTGTTTGGAAACTATTATCTCTAGGGGCTCAAATCATTTTACAAACATGTTGGCCACTTTAATGTGGGTTTAGAAACCATGAAATGTACATGCTATTTAGCTATGCATTTGTACCTATGACTTAGTCTGATGTTGAATGATATTGCTATAAAGGTGTAGTCAAGTGATGAAAGAGAAACACCATTTTTCTTGCATGAGTTTTATGGAAGGAAAAAGGGAGTTGCTTGATACGGGCAGTGTCAGGGTTGAGTTAAAGGTTAAACAAGAGATTAATTCACAGCTTTTGCAAAGCTAAAGTTACAGGAAAGTTTTGACATCTTGGACATTGAGTTGTTTAAAAGTCATTTCTATCATTTTATCCTGATCTTCATAAAGAGGAGTGTAATTCGCTTGTGAATTGTCACGCGTCTGTGGCCTCTTTAGATTATTGAAGTAGTTGGATCCCTTCAGCCAAAGATTGTGAAAAAGATTAATGAATAGTATCTATCACAAATGAGAGGACATTTGAAAGTGACTTCAACTTTGGATATTTGTTCTATCTCTAAAAAGTTGTAACACAATTTCTTCTTGTGGATACCTTTTGTTATTATGGTGAGCTGCTATTTTAAAGTATTTGATTTTGTCTTTTATTCTTGATGTTTCCTTTTTTTAGGTTTCTCCGCATTTAAAAAAGTTGATATCTTATGGAGAGAGTTGCCAAGTACATCAAAATCTTCCAGAGGCTCTACCGGGGAACTATACTTGCAGGTCGTCATGTCGGAAAGTTGTGACCGGAACAACTTTTGGAATGCACTTGTGGATAGTTGCCTCCACATAATGGATTTGATCGATTGGGAGCGGAGTCATCCCGATAACGTTCATGATCTGACTGTAGCCTATGGAGTTGATGTAGCATGGAAGTACTTTCTATGTGTGAGTTCTGGTTACGAGATTCCTGTTTTTTCGTCTAAATTTTCGACAGCCTTTTTTTTGTTGATATATAACGCAACCACATTTTCTTTACTCTGATGTTAACGTTATTTCCACTTAAGATTCCTTTTATTCTTTACTTCAAGAATAAAATGGTACAATTCTGACAACGTTGAGTTAAAGTGCAGAATCTAAATTCTGCTGTCTCTGAAACTGGCAAGAAAATCCTTCCGGAACACTTGGTACTTGCAGCAGATTGTCTCACAGCTACAGGAGAATTTGTTCCCTTAAATACAAAAGGGCTGGCACAGCAAAGAAAGTGTGCTGGTGTTATTTCACCATTTATGCAAGCATGCTTTTCGGTAATGTGATTCACATTTGACCTTTGTTCCGCTGAAAGAAAAGAATTTTGACAAAAATTTATGTGTTGCCAATTTTCTTACTCTTTTTTCCCTTATTTTTTTTAATAATATTTTACTTCTCATAATACAAGTGATAACAGTTAATATGTCAAGGAGACGTGTCTCTAAGTTTTGAAGCTTTTCTGCGTGTTGCACCCAATGCAGCATCCCGGGGACTCTTTTGTTAGGGCTGCCAAGACAGAATTAAGTGATGATCTTCAAGGAAGTCTGGAAGCATTGGCGTGGGGAAAAACCCCTTCCACAGGGACTGGTTTTTCATTTGACATTATCTATTCTGGAAAGGTATAAAACCAATTTTCTTTTATTGAAGTTCACATTTGTTGATTTATTTATTTATTTATTTTTTGCGGGATTACCAAGCTGGTTTACCAATTATATTGCTATGATATGAACTCAGATGGATTAGCGTTATTTGGTTGTAGGAGAGAAGAAAATTAATAATATGATACTTGTCTCCGATGGAGTTGTTCTGGTCATGCTTTTAAATGGAAATTAAGTTCTAAAAAATCTGGCAGCTATACAATCCTAAAGCAACTTGGGAGAGTACATGTGTTTTTTGTTCAGGATAATCATCTCCTTCTTATTCCTTTTTGCATGCATATTTATAAAAGAACTTCACTCTTCTCACAAAAAAGAAGACATGATTTTCACAGAGAACATAGTGCATATTATGCGATAATGTATTAATGTCTCCTTTTATTTGTGATTACGTATATATAAATAGAACGATCTCAAAATCCTTTATTGACATTACATGTGAAGTATTACCGCATAAGTTGAAAATATTGACCTTCGGGAAGCTGTTTTTTGTAGAAAACATTATTTTTTGTAGGTTTTATACCTTTTTGGTATACTGCTTGTATATGGGAGCTTTTGTTTTGGCCCAAACATTTAATGAAATTTATTTTTTTATAAAAATGGAAGCTAGATCTTATTTGCCGGATTTGCTTTTGGAAAGAGCATTGCTTGTATTGTCGACTGACCTAGCTAGCACTTTTGCTTTGGCAATTCTTTGAGGATCTTACCCTTTCCTCCATTTGCGGTGTTAATCATCTTTGGATATTTTTCTTTCACCCTTTGGTTCCATGCTAATGATATTCTAGTCGATAACTTTCCAAAGAAAAAACTGTATAATAAGGTAATTCTTATCTTTAATTGTCGGACGCAGTTAGCATCCCCTTTTGTCTTTTTGAAATGGTACCTTGTTAATGATAAAGGCAGACCAATGAAATAATCATAAAAGAGCAGAATCATGAAATGTGACACATTACAGCAGCTTATTGTTCATAACTATGACATTTTATTAGTATCTAATAGTGTATCTTACCTAATAAGTGAAGTAAACTTGCTCCATTTTCATGTTGTTTGAGAGAGTGATCTGTAGCTTCTCGCTCTGGGCTGCTAAAGCTACTTTACTAAGTTATTTCAATGTGTTCCAAGTCCAAAGCATCTATCAAGCATTTGATTGATGGAATCTGTAATTTTCCTTATTTTAACTTACTGAACATGCTAGAACACTTTGAACATTAAAATTTTATTTTATATATTTTATATTTCTTCAAACATTATGTGGCTTATCCTGATCTGTTGCATATAATTTTCATTTCTTAATGTGAATAGATTTGTTCCAGTCTTGTCATTTCCCGTTTTAATTTTATGGGATATGATAAAACAATTTAAGACTTTGACTAAAATATCCGGACCTTTTTCATCAGGGATATGAACCTGCTGCACCAACAGATGTGTATGCTCTGCTGGGCAACCATGTCACATCAAATAAGCAAAAGGTGAAGGTCACTCTTGACGAAGAAAATGAAACGGCTGACAAGGCTCTTGCACGACGTCTTTGTAAACTTGATGATCTCAATACAAAGAGATGTAAAAGCCAGTGGTCAATTGCAAATTTGAGAAGTTTCCTTTCATTCAATGACATAAAGAAGCTCTCTCAGGCATTGAAGCAAATGCTGTCCAAGTATGTCAATGCTTCTCTTATGCAATTCCTTCTCGTTGATAAAGTTTAGTTCTTTTAAACTGTTATATTTAGAATTTGCGTACTTTTTCTCGTATTTCTTTGAAATTAAGTTTCAAAGTCATCGGAATGTTAATGACTCTGATAAGTCTATGCTAATATGAGTTAGTATATCCGAGCATCTAGTTACTTTAGAATCTGATAGTAGATACTAACGAATCACCAAATTGTATTTCTCCTCCTCCTTATCTATGTATATTTTATCTTTACCTCTTATAATAAGGTTATTCTTTGTTAACAAAGCCGAGCTGTTCCTCGGGGCAACCACTTGGAACACAACACGTGAACCCAACACAACAGAACCTCTAATCTTCACCTTTGCGTCAACCTTAGGGTTTCTAACAACCTGCTTAAAGCTCATTAGTATGTCAAAATGAACCCGTCTAACTTGTTAAACACAATGACTTCGATAGTAATTTTGTATTTACAGATGCCTGTCTTCTACACCAAAAGAAATTTAGCTAAAAGATTTTGTCTTTGCCTTCCTGGCACAATATTTATCTCTTGAGTATTAATAGGTGGTTTTTTTACTACATAGAGATTGTGTTGTTATCTAGAGAGTGTTTTTTTTTGTGCTTATCAAGTTAGCATATATTTTGATATGTAAATTTGCTAAATTGTTGGTCAGATAAGTGAAGTTAGATGCATTGATATACATAATATTCTTATCTATTGAAATGGTTTGCTTCATATTATTTTTAGATGGTGTGTATGTAAAATATATGATTATACATTACATGGGTTAATGCGCAAGTTTGAAATGATCCAACCATTAATATTAGATGGATTGACACGTGACAACTCAGATACTTGATCAGTACCTTCACGGTTAAGATTTTCGGCGCATGACCCATAAACGATGAGACCCGACCCATTGCCGCCCCTAGCTCTTCATTACTCTCTTTTTATCTTTCTCCGTGACTCATTAGAAACATTTGTTTATTAATAGGTGCTTTAAAGCCAAATACGAATTTGAATTAGGAGCATATTTTTGTCCATAGAAGCAAAATGGGCACTCAGGTTACTGATTTCTCATTGACTATCTAAGAAGCGTTCTACTTCTTTCTCTTCTTTCCAAGCACTCTCCTCTAGCTTTCAGGATATTCTCCAGCTGGCTTAATCCACGTACTACTTTAAGCTAGCTAAACTGCCATTTATAATAATCAAGTGTTTTCTTCACCTAAGGCTTCTCGCCCCTTCCGCCAATAGAAAAAGGAAAAGAAAAGATAAAAGTAAGGAAACTAAGCAAAGGAAGGGAAAGGAAGAAAAAGGAAGAAAAAGTGAGCAAATGCCTTCCTATTTTAAAGAAATTGGAGAGAGAATGTGCTATGGAGTGATCTTTTTTATATTGGATTGCGTGTGAATTCTTCATCCACGACACAATATTCTCCATTTTATCTTGTTTTCTGCTGGGACCAGACAAGGGAAAGAAAGTATTTTCTCTCGTTTTCTTCTACATTTCCCCTTTTTCTATTTTCCTTTGTTTTCTCTTTCTTTCCTCAGTTTTCACAAGTAGAGGCTTATTATTTAATCCTTTGACGATGTTTCAGACATTGAGGCTTCAAAACCTCTCCTTTGGGCCTGTATGTCTACATATATCCCTAGGCCATTGTCATTTTAATTCACAATGGTCCGTGCAAGTTCTGAGTATGGAACTCAATTTTTCTGAGTCTTCCAAGTTGAAGTATATCATTATTTTAAATTTGCAACGAACTTATTCCTGATAAACTGACTACCTAAGCAAAACAGAAAGCATTATACTTGCCAAGACTTTTCAGTGATGTCGGGCTATATGCGCCAGGCTGAAATCATTCTCTGAATTCATATTTTACGTGAACAACGTCACGCATACATGATCTTCAATTTCTCAGGAGTATGCTTAAATCTGAGGAAACCCATTATTTTGCTACAATTTGTTTGTCCACGCATTATTTTTCCTTTTCATGTTGCTTACCCACCTTGTTGCTTTTCTTTTGTGGGAAGTGACTTCTCTATTTCAAATTTCTCACTAACTTATACTTGTTAAAATTGGTGCAGATATGCTATTGATCGCGAGTTAAGTGAAGCAGACAAGTCCATCGTAATGATGGCATTACATTTTCATCCCAGAAGGAGTGAGAAGATCGGAAAAGGAGCAATGGAAATAAAGGTGATCTGGATGAAAGTTATTCATGATTGTTGAGAAATACTAACTAAAGTCATGAAACGAATGCCGATGAAATTGCTAGAATTACTTGGATTTTCTTTTTAAGTTAAATCCACCTTTTGATGGTGAGGTGTTTGACATTGACCCCTACTTTTTACTGTTAATAACCAAAGCCGGAGCTTGTGAAGAAAGGGGACATAGTGTCCCACCTCCTCAATATCGTATGATAGGAATGAACATGCTCATCCCTTTACAGATGTTAAGCCGTAGATAGTTTGTGCCTAATATGAATGATGTACAATGTTACCAATGTACTATGAGTAAGACTCCTCCCATTTACGTTTGACCTCGCGATACTACTATGTACTAAAATTACATAAGCAAAAATAGAGAAATACATGTGTATATCTACTGATGGTCTTTCCCTTTTATCACAGATTGGTTACCACAAAGAATATGAAGATTCCCGTTGCTTTATGTTGGTACGTACAGATGGAACAGTTGAAGATTTCTCGTATCGTAAGTGTCTACAACATGCTCTGGAACTAATTGCTCCTCAAAAGGCAAAAACCTATAAATGGTTGAACGGAGCATCACGTGGTCCCACTGCCTCATCCCTGCGAAATGAGGTCAAGTAAAATGATAAAGGCCTTTGATAAACTAAAATAAAGACGTGTTATATTCACTCGTTTACGGGTATGTATGTATACAGTGGTGTGTGTAAGTATCTGGTACGAGTACGGTTCTGCCACTTTTGAACAGGTGACACCCATCAGACAAGGTACGTAGGCAACTGAAGTATTCGTGTAACATAGTTGTACTAAATACGCGAACTAATTTTGGATACCCCGTTATCTTATGCTTCTTTTTGCTGCTCCCACTAAGGTTTGTTTGCCTTTCATAGGGTCTAAGGCAAAGGGAAATTAGTGGGAGTAGCAACGAAAAGCTCTGAGGGGCTATGCATTTTTATTGTTGTATCAGTAGAATGTTTCATCAATGAAAACATTTTAATCTTCTAGTATCCCCTATTTTCTTAGCCTAAATTTCTCTTTAGCTTCCCCTATTTGTTGTGTTCTTAAAAGTCTGATTTAGAGTCATACATCTAATTTGATGCTCCTTGAGCCGAGGGTCTATCTGAAACAACCTTTTTACCTTCACAAGGTCGGGATAAGGTTTGCGTATATATTAAACGCTATCTTCCGTCGATCCCACTTGTGTGATTGCACTAGGTATGTTGTTACACCTAATTCAATGCTGATATGATTTGTAATAGGGCATTTGAGAAGTTCTTTATGTTGTCTAAGTGCAGAGAATTCCAATAGTTTTCTAACATGATTAGGTTATTGTCCCTACTATATGAAGCAAAGTAATTTTTAGTGTAATCGAGCTAAAATAGTTTTAGGGAATTTGAATTTTGTTTTTTGAGGAAATGTCAACATTGTTAACCTTTGGGAGCTCATGCAAAATCCATTTCAATTAATGTGCACTTAAGTTTTCATATATAGTACAAATGTTTTCATATATAGTAAAAAAGTAACCCGATGTACAAAGTATTTTGTATTTACGCAGGGTCGGAAATGACAGCAGTGTTATTCATGTTCTCCAATTTGGAGTGTCAGTAGAGTCTCCCACGTGATGGTGTTTTATAAGTGACTGCATGGTTGACTTGCAAATGAATCGAGCCTAAATACCCTCTTGTTGCTGTCAACCAAAATATAATAAACTAATATATATTATAATAATTTTTTGTGTTTATAGAGCTTCAACCAATTAAGATTCCTAGTGACGAGGCCCTAATCTAATACTACTAGTTAAAGACATAAAGTGGGGCTCTCCATGTTACAATATCGAAAGTTTGAAACTCGAATCCTAACATTAGTTAGAGCTACACATGTTACTAATGTACTCCTAAAGTGGAAAAAAAGAAGAAGAAAAGATATTCTTTTTAAAATTATCTTGGGTTCGAGCTTTGGGTATGAAAAAATCCTTGGTAAGGAGCGCTTTCCCTCGATGGGGTGCCTACGCGATATGAATCTGAAAATTGTCGGGCTTCAATGCGTATACCGGATATCGGGTGGGAAATCAAAAAAAAATTAATTAAGTTGTTCGTCATAGTTTGATGTTTTTTATTTGAGAATATGATGTCTGAAAATTATAGACCCGACTAATTTGGATTCATGTTGTAGGATGCCCTCTATGACGAACTTTGGTGCCTCATATCACAGTCATATTCTCATAATATTAAAGTAAAAATGGACTTGACTTAATGAAGGAAGAGATTAAGGTTTTTTAACTAAGTGTATTAAAAGGGAAAATAATGGTCTTTCACGTAATCACGTACTGGGGACGAATAAAATTGAATAATTTGGTCATTTTCTTGTTCATGTAGTCGCAATTGCTCTTATTTCAATGCCACTAAAGTTGACAAGAACAATACTGCTTTCAAATTCACAAACAAATATCATTTGAATCAAGTTGTGAACATGGTAAGAGAGCAACTACTTCCTACTAAATACAATGTTTTTCTCTGCTTGCTTGTTTTTGGTTTCTATTTTTAAATTTAGTGATTAACTTATTGTAAAACTAATAGTGATATAAAAAAAAACCTTCTCCCTAAGTTTGGTTATATAAAGTGATACACAATGGCGGAACCAGGATTTTCACCGAGGAGTTCACAAAATAAAATAAAAAATTAAACTTGTCGAGAAGCCAAGTGGATTCAACATCTTATATATATACCCTAATGTTTTTTACCTTGTATAAGTGTAATTCTCCGGCGAAGGGAGTTCGGATGAACCCCCTTTCGCCACCGGTGATACATCTAACAATAACAACAACAACAACAACAACAACAACTTACCCAGTATTATATCCCACATTGTGGGAGTCTGGGGAGGGTAGTGTGTACGCAGACCTTACCCCTACCTTGTGAGGACAAAGAGGTTGTTTCCTCGGCTTAGGAAAGTATAAGCACAACATTAATGAAAATATAGACAAGAAGGGACAGTACCAAAAGCCATATAAAAGCAGAATAAAAACAACAAGATAGTAAGATGATCAACAATGAAAGAAAACAACAGTTAGTCATAAAAACCTACTACGAACAGAAAGCGAGACTGCGTGTCAATACTACTGTTATGAATACTCTAGACTACCTACTCAACTACCCTAATCCTTGACCCCCATACCTTCCTATCAAGGGTCGTGTCCTCGGTCAGTTGAAGCTGCGTCATGTCTTGCCTAATAACCTCTCCCCACCTCTTCTTTGGCCTACCTCTACCTCTACGTAAGCCCTCCACTGTCAACCTCTCACACCTTCTCACCGGGGCGTCTATGCTCCTCTTCCTCACACGACTAAACCACCTAAGCCACGCTTCCCACATCTTGTCCTCAATATGGGCCATACCCACCTTGTCGTGAATACCTCATTTCTGATCCTATCTAATCTGGTGTGCCCGCACATCCATCTCAACATCCTCATCTCTGCTACCTTCATCTTCTAGACATGAGCGATCTTGACTGGCCAACACTCAGCCCTATACCACATCGTTGGTCTGACCACCACTCTGTAGAACTTACCTTTAAGTTTCGGCACTTTCTTGTCACACAAAGCAAGTTTGCATTTCATCCATCTCGCCCTATACGATGTGTGACATCTTCATCAATCTCCCCATTCCCCTGAATAATAGATCCGAGGTACTTAAAACTTCCTATCCTAGGGATGACCTGCGATTCCAACCTCACCTCCCCTTCCCGTTCTTAAGTCTCGCCACTGAACTTACACTCCAAGTATTTTGCCTTGGTCCTGCTTAACTTGAAACCTTTAGATTCCAGGGTCTGCCTTGTGAAACCCCACGTGTTATTTTTCTCTCTTCTCTTACGTAAAATACGTAACGTGGCGTGGTTATATAAGGTATATATGATTGCGTATAGCACATTGGGAGAATAAGACTGAAAATGTGTAGTAATATCAAGGAAACAAAACTAAAGCTTTAGGTCAAAGGAATCCCTTAAACAAAGGTTTGTGGTTAAAGAAATGACTCGGGTAGCACCCCGCACGTT